>PVLC010012551.1:0-25652 GCA_004027655.1 Graphiurus murinus
CAGCATTTGGGAGGCTGAGACCAGAGGATCCAGGTTCGCGGCTAGCCTCAGCTACCTAGTGAGCACTCTGCAACTTAGTGAGACCCGGTTTCAAAATAAAGAATTAAAAAAAAAAATAGGGCTGGGGGTATAGCTCGGAGGTAGAATGTCCCTGAGTTCAATCCCCAGTACTGCAAAAAAAAAAAAAAAAAAAAAAAAAAAAAAAGAAAGAAAAGTTTTAAAACATATTCAACAAGCAATATTCAACAAGCATTGAAGCATTGAATGAATTCTTCCCATATACGTATTACAAAGTTAAGCTGACAGTTTCATTAATTATTCACTAATGGCTCATTTTTCTTGAGTTTAGGTTTTTCAGATAAAATAGCACTAAATTATATTCAAATATCCCATGTGATATTTGGTAAAAACTTATATATAAAAATTATTCAGTGTTTGTCTAAAAACTAAAATGTCAGTGGTATCCTGTATTTTTATTGCTAAATCTAACATCCTACTTGGGTTGGAAAAAGGGCAACCAGAAAGGATAGAAAAAACATGGAAGGAAAGAAGACAATTTTTTTTTTAATTACCCAAATACTGAATTTAAGAATAGAGGGAGCCGGGCATGGTGGCGCATGCTTGTAATTCCAGTACTTGGGAGGCTGAGACAGGAGGATCCAGGTTCGTGGCCAGCCTCAGCTATTTAGTGAGCCACTCCACAACTTTGTGAGACCCTGTTTCAAAAGATGGATAAAAAAATAGGACTGGGAGTGTAGCCTGGAGGTAGAATGCCCCTGGGTTCCATCCCCAGTACCGCAAAAAAAAAAAAAAAAAAAAAAAAAAAAATAGAGGGAGTAACCAGGTACGGTGGCACATGCCTATAATTCCAGTACTTGGGAGGTTGAGACAAGATTGCAGGTTCAAGGCCAGCCTCAGCAACTTAGTGAGGCCCTTGGAGTAAATAACATACTGTTATCATTCCCTTTGTGCAATGCTATGGTTTGGATACGAAATATCCCACACAGAATCATGTGTTGAAGGGCTGGTCCTCAGTGCAGCAATGGTCAGAGGTGGGGATTTTGAGAAGTAATTGGGTCATTAGGGCTTTGACCTCATCAGTGGATTAATCCAGCGAGGGATTCATATTGGATGGCATTGTTGGGAGGTGGTAGAAACTGTAGGTGGTGGGGTTGGAAGAAGTAAGTCACTGGAGGTGAGCCTGAGAAACATGTATCTTGTCCCTGGCCCCTTCCAAGCTCTTTGTCCATGGGTGGGTAACTTTGTTTTGCCACCCCTTCTGCCATGATGTTCTCCCTTACCATGGGTCCAGAAACCAAGATGCCAGGTGACTATGGACTGAAACCCCTGAAATCATGAGCCAAAATAAATCTTTCCTCCTCTAATTTGTGTTTTCAGGCATTGTCACAGCAACAACAAGATGAGTCACACATATAGTCAGGAAAACTGAGGCATGGAGAGGTTAATTCATTCATGCACAATCATATCCTTTGAAAGGGGTATTCAAGGATTAAAATTCTATGTCTAAATAAAAATCAAATTCAAGCTCACTATACAATACTGCTGAAAGTAGAAGGGCTTACTGTGAGCAGACAGCACTGTTGAGGATTTATTCTGTACTTTGCCAGAATAAACAGATACAGATCCCCCCTATTAATCTGATTAAAAAGTCAGTAATTGGTTCCTCAGGACATGTGGTTAAAAGAGTCAGTATAAGGAACAACAAGACTAATGCCAAATTAAAGGAGGCAGAAAAGTCAAGCATATATAAAGGAAAGAAATCACAGGAAACTTGACTCTGTTTTTACATGCATAAGATTGAAGCTTGAAATTTTTTGGTTTTGATTACAGAACTTTACAAGGAATGCTAATTTGATCTCAACTTCTCTAAAAATTTGTCCAGCATAAAAATGTTAATCTCTCATTTGTTCTGGAAACCCAAGCTTCTGAGCTAGCCCTCTTGCAAAAGGAAACATGTTTTAGTTTCAAAAGGAGTTGGGATCAGGATATTGCACAAATCAGAGGAGTTAAATTTTTTAATTTTCTGATTAGCATAATTTGATTTATAAGGCAACACCTGGAATTAAAACATTGGATGGATATGGATTTCCCAAAACATTTTGTTTCAAGAAAATCTCACAAAATATCAACCATCAACCACACCTTCAACAGATGACAGAGCAGGAGTTTCCAATAATGATTTAATTTTTATAACTAATATGCTAGCATCCTCACTGTGGTAAATAGTTACTTTGATGGCCTCCAATGAATCCTCTCTTCCAGTATTTGTGTCCTTGTGTGGTTCCTCCTTAGAGAGGCTGGCCCAGTGACTTGATTTGTCCCACACAGTGTGGTTGAGGAGAATTCTGAGCCCAGTATTCAAGAAGCTCTGGCTGCTTCTGCTTTTGCACCCTGGAGGAAGCCAATTTTTGTCTTGAGAAGTTGAACTACACCAAGTCTGCCATTCTGGAGAAGCCCCGCCTAGTTAGAGTAGTCTGTGGATGACAATCAGGCTGCAGCCAAGCTCATGGCTGACAGCCAGGACAAACCTACAAGTCAGGGAAATGAAGCTGTCTTGACCCAGATGACCACCCCAAGCTGATGCCATATGGTGCTGAGCTGTCTCCACAGGGCTCTGCTTAAGTGATGGAATTGTGAGCAAATACATGAAATAGCTATTGTTTTAAGCCACAAAATTTTGGGTTGATTTGTTATGCAACAATATGTAACCATAACTACACTATATCCTTTTCTCTCCCCATCTTTTAATTCACTAATTTTATAGAATGGTAACAACTTTACCATGTTATAATCTTCCCCTTCTGCCAACTTTGTATTGGAAGGAGCATTAATTCTTCAATAAATGTTTGTCAAGTACTCTTGTTGGGTGCTGTTGGGCCTCAGATACCCAAAGATGAGAGAGACTCAACTGAGCACTTAACCTAACAGAAGAGACAGAGAAATTGACACACAAGCACCTGTTCTCTGTGGCACAGCACTGTGTGTGAAGTTCAGTGGCAGTACCAGGAAGGGGTCAATTTATTCTGCCAGTGGCTAGGAGGGTGTTCAGAATCTTTCAGGAATTGTCTTATAAGGAACATCATTTATCCAAAGTCTTGAAAGATGACAGAAATTTTTCCAGGTGGACAGTATGGAGGAGAGTCATTCCCTCCTGAAGGAACAGAATTCTACCAGTATGAAAGAATATGGTAGTTTTGAGAAACGTTGGTAGTTTTGAGTAATATTATGTGACCATGGTACAAGATGAAGTAATAAAATTTACCTAGCTGCCCAAGCACACAGGAGCCTTGAATGTCTTACTAATGAATTGGGCTTGAAGGCAAGATGAGGTCATCTGTATGATTTTTTAAAAAATTATACTTGAATGGGAAGCAATTTCCATATAGTAAAATGTACACATCCTAAGTTCGATGACTTTTATATATGTAAACACCTGTATATCCACATCTCAATTCATGATAAAGCCCAGATTACTCATTACAAAACCTGACCCAGGTATCATGAACACAAACCTACAAATCCTAAACAAAATTCTAGCAAACAGAATGCACAATATGTACAAGGGACAGGACCCCAAGTGGCCAGAAATGCAAGGCTGATTAAACATTAAAAAATTAGCAACATAATTCACCAAATTAGTAGAATAGAAAACCATATGATCAGCCGGGCGTGGTGGCACATGCTTGTAATCCCAGCATTTGGGAGGCTGAGACTGGAGGATCCGGGTTCGCGGCCAGCCTCAGCTACCTAGTGAGGCCCTCCGCAACTTAGTGAGAGCCTGTTTCAAAATAAAGAATAAAAAACAGGGCTGGGGGTGTAGCTCAGAGGTAGAATGCCCCTGGGTTCCATCCCCAGTTCTGCAAAAAAAAAAAAAAAAAAAAAAAGAAAGAAAACCGTATGATCATTCCAATGGATATTGATATGCAATTGACAAAATTCAATACCCATTCGATATAAAATGCTTACATAGACATTTAAAACATGGGAAAAGCATGCCAAATCTATGCTGGTTCCAATGGAAAGCTCTATAAATAAGTCACAGTTCTTGTTCTTGGAATAGGGATGTTGAGTATGGCATTCTTAGAATAGGGACTTTGAGTATGAAATAGGGATTGACTTAGAGTATGTTATCCTCTGGGGAAAGTTTCTAGAGATATGGGAAAAAGCAAAATCCATAGATACCTAATTCTATCATTTGAGGAACAATGCCAAATGCTGATTTCTCAGAGAGCAATAGATTTACTCCAGATCACTTTAAAAGCTATGCAGACAAGTAAAGACTCTGACACAGAGTCCATTAAAAATGTGATTGCTCTACACATCACAAGCAGTAGTGCTAATGGATATTGCTTACATGTCTCTCAGCCTGGCTGCTATATGCTGAAACAAAATTGGGGAAAAAAAAAAGCTGAATAGCTCAGCCCTATAGTGATGGCTCATGGCAATTAAGATAGCAGGTAGACGTCAGGAAACCTAAATACTAGTTTTGTCTTTGCCACTTTCTACTTGCCTGCATGTGGGAAAGACAGTTTACCTCTCTGGACCTGTTTCAGCAACTACAGAATAAGTGAATTAAACTAGAAGGGATTGCAAATGAGAATGAAGATTCAATCCTGGCTCTTTCCACCTATGTAGCCTGTTCCTAAGTTCCCACACCTGTATAATGGCAAGAAACTTCAAAGTGTTTCTCTGAAAGTTAAATAAGATTTAATAGGTGGAAGACTTAACATATTCACTGCACATACTTAATACACATTTATAGGTAGATGCATTAATGTTTTTAAGAAGCAGCTATTAGGCTCTAAAATGCCAGAATGATAAACACTAGACTAGAAATTCCATTTTGCTCTGACATGGAGATTAGTAGGTGTGGAAAGCTTTGAAATTCTGCATAGCCTGCATATCATCACAGGTGGTACTGTAAGAAGCTTGATAATTTTAGCAGGAAGGAAAACAGAAGGGTAGACATTCTTGTGTGATTTAATCTTGGTAATGTACCAATGATTTCATTACCATGTGCAAAAAGCTATGATGGCATTTCTTATACTCTGATAAGTACTAAGTAAAAAATCTAATTAAATGATGCTTCCATAGACTTTCCACAGAAGGCAACTAATGTGACAACCAGAACCCCTATTGATTATCTGCTGAATTTAATCAAATAGTATGTTTACGTAAGTAATACAACAGAGTCTGACGTCTGTAGTCAGATGTGTTTTTTGCCTGTTGTAAATAAGATACTCACACGAACAAAATACCCCTATAGAGAACTGGAAATTTAATAATCTCCATGTGTCATCACATATTTTATCAAATAAATGACTTTTTTTCTGAAAATCATATTCATAGTATCCATTTGAGAGTTTGATCTATTTGGTTGGACTGAACATCTGACTGCAAATATTCATGGGAGGGGTTTAAATTATATTTCTTTCAGATCATATTCCCACCATATATCTGATGTTTTCTTATTTATGGGCAATCATAGTCCAAACCATAACAACCTAGGAATGATTACGATTAGACTGCATTTCTGCAATCCTTTTGGGTACAGTTCTGGCAGCTTGGTTACCCCCTTGGGTGCCAATGGATATTACTTCTTGGCTACTTCAATGCTACTCCATTGCTTATCCCCTTTAATATCCATGAGGTTGTTATCTCTTCAGGAAGATGCTCTATCACCATCATGACCAGCGAGATTGTGGCCTTTTTCAAATTCTTCTTTGCCTTTTCCTTAACTTTATATTGATTTGGGATTGGGAGGTAGGAAGATTATCAACAATAGTCAAAGAATGACCTAGCCCCTTTGACTCCCAACTTTCAACCAACCAAAGAGAAAGGATGGGGGATGTCATTATCAAAGGGTCCTGGGGCTTCCTGGGTGACTTCAGATGGTCCTTTGTGGATGTTCAAGAGGAGCTGTGACATGCCATGCAAATTATACTCAGAACAGCTCACATCAAGATCAGTGGGAATATGTAGAAAACCTTGTATCCAACGAAAACATCCTGCAGTGAGAAATAGTAAACATGGAAATGCCCAACAGGGTTTTAAAATGAAATGACTAGAGGAAGATTACTAAGTTAAGAATAATAGTATCATTGGAAAGAAAGTGCCTTTTGGGGTAAGCACTGTGGCTCTAGAACTGGCCATAACTAGATCAGAACCCTGGCTCTGCCTCTTGCTGGCTGTAAGACTCTGGATGTATTACAAAGCCTTGGTGAGGATCCGCTTTCCTTCTCTCTAAAAAGGGGGAGAATAATATCTGAGCATTGAATGCATTGGCTGGCATGCAATAATAGCACCATTGGGAATATTTTACATTACTATATAAGCAGGCTGCCTTGTGTAATAAAATGAATACAACCATGTAGTAAATACAGCCTCACTAGAATGTCAAATAGATCTAGATTCATACTGAAAAATCATGTCTGAGAATCACCTTAGCAATTTTCAGATTACTGAAACTCCCCCAAGTTCTGGATTTCTGGGAGCTGGACTTAACTACACCCACCTAGGATCACTGTGTGGTTCAAATGCACTGCTGTGTGTGAAAGTGCTTTTACAAGCTATACATTCTAAGAAAAATAGATGATTATTCTATTAGTATATTTTTGCAATGCTATTAAAAGTAGTGAGCATTTATAATTTTTTTTAAAAAAATTGGCCTTTTTTTTCACCTGAGATGCAATGGTAGGACCATTGTGAGTAGAAATTATCATAATGAGCTGCAAGTTAGAAAATGTCTGCTGATTATGAAGCTTATAAGCAGTTAGCTTATACCCAGTTAGCAATCTGTAGTCCTTTGCTGGAACCCAAATTAAAACCTTCTGTATATCTGTGAACTCCAATATAACCCTTTCCAATGGAAAAAGAGACACTTTCCTGGAATGGATAATGTATGAAAATATGCACAATGACTATATTTTCCTTTTAAACACAGTGTACAGAAATGGCAGAGGAGAGAGGAATGATGGTTTAACAGTAGCCATTTATAGGCTCATTTTGAACTGTGAATGCAAAATAAAGTCAGGGGTATTTATAAAATTGGCATGTATACATAAAGTATGCTCTTTATGCAAAAATATACTTTTTTTGCCTTTTGGGGGAGGCAAAATGCTTCACTTTTAGAAGAACCAAATTGTATAGTATTTTTCCCCATATAAATTAAATATAACTGCAAGCCAACCATGGTGGTTTACACCCGTAATTCCAGCTACTTGAGGACTGTGAAGCTGGAGTGTGGCAAGTTCGAGGCCAGTTGGGGGCAACTTAGGGAGAACCTATCTCAAAAATAAAAATTAAATTAAAAATGGCTGAGGTTGTAGCTCAGTGTTAGAGCACCTCTGGGTTCAATCCCTACTATGTTATTAAAAGAAAAAAAAAAAAAGAAAAAGTTTTGGTATTTTTCAGTCACAATTTTCTGTTTTCCTCTAAAGAAGTTTTACACTTAGGTCTCTAAAAGCTTTTGTTTTTGGTAAAGTCTTAAAAGGCTGTACCACATCCCTGGAAATAACAATTGGTCTGGTCAGTTTTGGGTAAGTCAAAATAGTTTATAAAAATGCAATGGTTCCTGGTCCAGATGTTACAATTTTGTCCTCTTCCTGACTCAGTTTGGTTATATAAGCATAACCTATACACTGACAATTCTATGACTGCACTCTTTTAACTCTTCAAAGCAATCCCACTTAAAATATTCATCAGTTTCAATGTACCTAAATGAATACATCAATCCTAATCTAGAATTAGACCATCATAAGTAATTGCCAGCCATTTGTTGGGACTGAATGTCCATTTTCTAACATCTCAAAAATTTCTTGATTGTAATGTACACCATGTCTACAGAAGTGACAGCAGAATTCTGCCAGGAAGTATTGCAAGAATATATAATTTCCAGCCCAAACAATCTGCATAAACAAACGATCACATTGACAAACCACACCATTTAGTTTGGCTAAAAGTTACGGCAGGAATGTTCTCATACCGTGGCTGTATGAGTAGATGACTTTCATAGCCCTCTGCTCCATACAGAAACTCAAATAGCTAAGCAAATATTGACTAAATTAGAATTCTGACATCATTAATCTTTTTCTTTGTATACTTGAGGTTTGCATCTTATTCCCAATTTCACACGATGAAAGTGAATAAAGAAGTTTAATCAGCAAATAATATGAGTACAATAAAAGAGATCCCGGAAGATAAATTCACAGGTATTACAGGAGAATTTTAGGTCAGCCTTGCAAAAAAGGCATTTTTGAAAGTTGCATTCTTTGCACAAAAATGTTTCTGAGCAGAATCAAATATTTAAAAAGCAACATTAACTAAAAGAGAAAACCTCAGCATTTGAAGACAGCATACACAGGCTCTTCCTTTTGTCTATCGTGTAGTTTATTGTCACCTTTCAAACATGAAGTCATATGTTCTTTTGGAAAAGGAAAAAAAATCAGACCTTCAGTGTTCCAAAAGAAATCCAAAACATTTGTAAAAGCAGCAAAAAATATTTATTATATTATTATCAAAATTCCCAAGCTGGGTATCTTCTTGTCATCCTTTCCTATATCAAGTAATTTATTATCATTTATAAATTATAATCTTCTGGAAGTAGTTTTTCCCATACATTACCAAATGTATATGCAATAGAATGGTTCTTACACATTTAGTAACTCCTGAGTAAATAAATGGATAAGCACTTGGAAATACTTATGGATTGTTTCAATTTCCAACTAAAGAAAAATAAAAACAAAAACTTTTCTTTGCCTTGACACATCTTATCACCTTTTCCCCAACCATTTTACAGTACTCTCTACCCTCAAAATGCATGAAAAATACAACAAAAGGACCAACTTGGTATGGTTAAGTCATAGACACAAACAAAAAAATAAAAACTTATACAATGTTTTCTCAATCTTTGTAAAAATAAACTTCATGCCATGTTGTTTTCTAATATTTGGTGGTTTTCCTAGTTAGGTACATAGAGATGAACGTTTCACCAACTTACCAACTTGCTCATAGCTGACAGATTTCTTTCTTTCTTTCTTTCTTTTTTTTTTTGCGGTACTGGGGATGGAACCCAGGGGCATTCTACCTCCAAGCTACAGCCCCAGCACTACTTTTTATTCTTTATTTTGAAACAGGGTCTCACTAAGTTTCGGAGGGCCTCACTAAGCAGCTGAGGCTGGCGGCAAACCTGGATCCTCCAGTCTCAGCCTCCAAAATGCTGGGATTACAAGCCTGCACCACCATACCCAGCTAGCAGACAGATTTCTGAGTGTAGTTTGGCATCAGAGAGGATTGATGGAGACTAATTGTAAACTCACTTCTGTGTTTTGGGCCACCACTGCCCTCTAGGGGACTCATGGAAAATAAGCAAAGTCTCCAGCTTCTAGAAATTTGAGATGGTGGAAAATCATCTCATCCACTTAACTTTTATTAAGGAAGACAATTAAAAAGTAATTAAAGTAACATCATGGGTAGCTGTATAGCACTACAATATTCTCAAGCTGCATGCTTTTCTAGGGTCATCTAACTTTGAATCACTTTCCCAGATAAAATGTTCTTTATTTTGTCTACCCTAATTTTCCCGCAGCATTTTAATCATGTTACTTCTTGTCTTATTAGGAAACAGCTGCTTACTATGACTAATGTGTTAGTCACTGTTTATGCTTTCGGCTTTTAGCTTCTAATATCCCAGAAACGAGAAACCCTAGCTCCTTCTGTCTTTCTTTCTGAAGTCAGTTTGCACAGAAGAAAATATGCAAACATTTCCAGAGTTGCCAAACTGTTACTTATTTCTGGGCAAAGGAGCTTTACTAACTTCAAGTGCAGAGAAGAGACCAACATGTGATTTTTACACAGTGGATACAATTTCAACCTCCTTTATATAAAAAAAAAACCTGAAAAATTTGGGATAACATCTATTGCAATCCTATTTTATGGAATCTGTTTATCCATTCCTAAAATCTTAGAAGATAATTTAAACGGCTAATATTAAAAGTAAGGCAGAATAAGGAAGGCTGGATTTCCCAACTAAGTTTTCCATATTTAATGAGAAGGAAGATAACCCTGAAAAGCTTGTAAAGGGACTTTCTCTTTCTCTCAGCAGCTTTGTATTCGCAGAATGCTCTGACCACCAGGATGGTGATAGTGAGCACCCACAGAAGCTGAGTGCAAACAGACCCAGAGTGCTTGAGCAGATCACTAAACCAACCTACCATGTTGCAAGCAAAGATGCAGAAATCCTGAGCCATGTGCAGTAGCTGTCAGTACACCTGTGTGAGCCCCTCCTCATACTATAAAAGCTCTACTTCTTGCTTCCTTGAGGAGCCAGTATGGGAACTCTCACCCATGCACTGTTTCCCTTGTGCTAGAGCAGAAGCCCAAATAAAGCCTTGTTCAGATGGAATTGCTTGACTTTTCATGATTTCAATTGCAAATTGAGAAAGCAAAACAAAAACAAAAATCTAAGGCTGGAGCTGGTAAAACACTAAGAAAGAGCTAGGTTCATTGATAACAAAATAAATTTTCTGGATATAGAAGTATTCTGTCTTTAGTGGAGAATTTCATGATGTCAGGGTGTTATTGTGGAGTAGTGAGTTACTTTTAAGACATCTGTTTGTTCATCCATTTAACAATTATTGAGTATGCCATTACCCAACAGATACTATGTTAGCAGCTACAGGTGTATAAAGAAACTTAACCTGTTCAGTAGAATGGTTGATTACATCTCTAACACATAGTACAGATGGTCCCCAATTTACAATGAATCAACTTAAGATATTTTGATTTTCTGACTTTACAGTGGTGTGAAAGTGATATGTGTTCAATAGAAACTGTACTTTGAATTATAAATTTTCGCCAGGGCTGTTGATATGTGGTGCGATACTCTCTCATGGTGTGAGGTAGTGGCAGGAGCTGTTACAGTCAGTCATGTGGTCTCAAAGGTAAACAATTCCAGTCTTTAGTACACTGTATTGCAAAGCTATGATATTTGGTAGGTTAGGTGTATATACAGGCAGTTTCAACTTAGGATATTTTCAATTAATGATGGATTTTGGGGATGTAAATCCATCATAAATTGAGGAACACTTGTATTAGAGCAACACATTTTGAGTATTATTGAAGAAATGAGTTTTTATGCATATTACCTACTCAACTTCAAATATCTTAAGAATGGGAAATTTATTTTGTTCACTTTTGTATCACCAGTACCTTGAATAATTTAATTATCTTCACCTAATAAGAGTCCTCGAGGTGAGTTTTATTCTCAGTTTATAGAGGAAGAAAACAATTTCACATTTTATAAGTTAGCCTATCATAGATTTAAACCCAAGTGTATCTGTATTGTTGCCATTGTGATTCCTCCCTTCTTATGGGCCTCACACAGGGCCTGGTAGGTAGAAGATGTTCCTTAAATATTTGTAAGGGAATCAGTTGGTGTGCCTTTCCAAAGTAGTTCCCTCTTTGCTATATTTTGGCATCTTGACTGCTTCAAATAGTGTTTGGCACAATAAGTTTTCAATAATTAATCATTGAGTGAATGATTGGCATATCCACAGTGGTGGGGATATGCCAATCAAATGAGGTAAGTGTTTCATGATGGTGACCTCTGACTCTGTATCCTGATACTCATTTTCAATTAACCTCAGGACATCTAATAGATCTGTGACTTATTTTGTTGGCATTTTTTTTTTTCAGTACTGGGGATTGAACTCAGGAGCATTCTACCTCCGAGCTATACCCCCAGCCTTATTTCTTATTCTTTATTTTGAAACAGCGTTTCACTAAGTTGCAGAGTGAGTGCTCACTAGGTAGCTGAGGCTGGCCGCGAACCCGGATCCTCTGGTCTTGGTCTCAGGCTCCCAAATGCTGAGATTACAAGCGTGCGCCACCACACTGGGCTATTCATCATCCAAAAATTTGAGGAAATGAAATTGTTGCCAATTTCATCATCCAAAAATTATTTGAGGAAATGAAAGGAGGAACTGATATTTCCAAAAAAAAAAAAAAAAAAAAATCCTGACTCCTGAGGAGAATTGGTTGCCTATGCAGAAGTAACAGGAATCCTACAGAACAATAAACGTAGTTTAAAAAATGTGAATTTTAAATCCGACAAATATGGCAAATTTATGAGAACAGATTTTTAAAAGTTCAGAGAACAGATTAGAAGGATTCTACAGCATAAGAGTTTAAAAGATAATATGCGTTGAAAAGATAGAGAAGTTCTCGAAAATTTTAAACATACCTAAAACTCTTAATATTAGTTTTCTCTGGCAGTAGGATTATGAATAATTTCTTCTAAAATTTATCTCATTTTTAAGCTGTCTATAAGATAATTTTCAGGTGACCAAAGCAATTATGATTGCAATCTAAACACTAAAACAAAAGCTACTTTAAAACAAATAAGTTCTACCATATAGTTTGTTATGGTTTAGACCTGGAAGCCCCCCTCACCCCCCCAAAAATAAAACTTATGTGTTGAAGGCTTGGTCCCCAATGGAGCAGTGTCCAAAGGCAGGACTTTGGGGAAGTGATTGGATCACGAGGGCTCCTACTTCATCAGTGGACCAATCCATTTGATGGATTAAAAATTTGAATGGATTATTGAAAACTGTAGGCAAGCAGGGCATAGTGGGAAGAAGCGGGTCACTGGGGATACACCCTTGGGGACTGCATCTTGCCCCTGTCCCATTCCCCCTCTCTCTTCCCAACTGTTATGAGCTGAGCAGCTTTCCTCTGCCACACCCTTTCGCCATCATGTTCCGTCACACAGCAGGCCCAGAGCAATGAAGTCAGCTGAGTGTGAACTGAATCTGTGAGTCAAAATAAACCTTTCTTTCTCTAAATTGTTCTTGTCAGGCATTTTGCTCACAGAAATGAAAAACTAACACATAGTTGCACGTAATTCTGAAAGGAAAGTTGGAAGCTGTAGTGAAGAAGCCACTCTTGTGGTCATGTGACCTTGTTTCCCATTTGTGTCAAATCATCTTTTACTTCATTCACTGAGCATATGTTTATCGAGAAACCTCTACGTAGCAGTCTTGTTTCAGGCGTAAGTATAAGACAAAATCCTTGTTCTTAGAGTGCTTATATTCCAGTGAAGAGAAATATAGTAAATAGCATGCCTTTAATTCCAGGTAACAACAGGATTTTAAATAAATAAATAAATAAATAAATAAATAAAGCAGGGTAAAGGGCAAGGGGATGATGCAGTATGGTTATTTCAGACAAGGTGGTCAGGTATGGCCTCTTGAAGAGGCACTGAGTCTTGACTAGAAGCTTGAATGGTATGAATTGGCCTTGGGAAAATCCAGGTGAAGAGTAATGGTCCAGACAAGGGAATATTAATTTAAAAAATCCCTATATAGTCATAAACCAATTGGAAAAACAAATCTCAGGATACATATATACTTTTGTTTGTTTGCTTTCTTGCTTCTTGAGTTTCAGGGACACGATGTTTCCCCCCAAAAGATGCACATGCAGCATAGAGATAATGGTAACATTGATGGCTGAGCATGGGGACAAAACTGTAAGATTATAAGTTTCTTTGTCCATACGAAGGAGAGAATGATGTTTGGGATGGAACTAATAGACCATTGTTGCTGAGAGGGAAAAGAAGATGAATAAAGAGAGCTTGAGAGGATGTCTCAAATTCTAAATGCCTTCAAGGGTTCTTGGTTGGTGGGAGTTGTGTCCCTGGGTACCCATTTTTCATTCCTTAGAAATGATTGCAACCCCGGGACAAAGAAACAATGTCAATGTTACTATTGTTATTTTGATTAATCTAAGTTAATTACTGGATTTTATTAAATATGAGATTTGTTCATCAACGCTTTCTATGTGTCTTCAGAAGTTGTTCCTTGAAATTCTCCTGTCCTTCTGGCTTGAACTTTCCTAGGGAAGCTGATGAAGAGAGAGATGCAGGGCATGTTATGTTCATAGAAGGGTCAGGTCTTAAGAGAATTCAGCTCTGCAGAAAAAAAAGGAAGAGAGGGATTCTGGTCCACAGAGAACAGATGGGGTGAATGGAATCTTCCTTCCTGCTCTATTCCTCTGATGCCCTGCTCTGACTTCTTATTTTGCTTAATACCCATAATTTTCTCTCCTTCATCTCCACTGACCAATTCAAATATAGCTACCTCTGAGTCCCCACAGGAAAACTGGTGCTCCAAGCTTCTCTGGAAAGATGCAAATAATCTATCTGGAAACACAGAGAATGTCTGTTAAAACCACAGGAAGATCATTTGGAAGGGTGCTAAGTAGGCATGGCATGTGGTCAGCTAGAAGAAGGGCGTTTCTTTGTTTGATTCAAATTCAAATGTAGTATATAAAGGAGTCTTGTTTCCAGAATATATGATTCCTATTACAAAGTTTTAAAATAGCAATATAACCAAAGGGGAAACAAAAGTTTTGATTCTTAAAAACAGCAGGGTACCTTTTGAGTTCTAGGCAGGATGCTGATACAAAAATAAGCTGAGGTTCCTGCTGAGAATGAAACCCATGGGGCCACTCACTGCTGACTGTTTTCGAGGAACTGCAGGAAGCAGAAGAGGTGAACACAAACAAAGGATCCACAAATGTGGATCTGCTTTGCAAATGGGGGAGGGAGGCAGTTTCCCAAACTCTTCCTATCAGTGAACAAATTTAATGAGATATCAATCACGGAGAAAATGTGAAGTCTTCTGTTGGGGTCCAAAACAAAAGGACAAAAACCCAACAATGCAGGTACAGCACGGGGCACATATGACCCTGATTGGATATCTTGAGAAGCACTTAGGAATGAATTTCAGGTGCCCCTCTACTATAGTCTCCACAAAAGCAACTTCAGTGTTGAGAGAAAGATGTCAGAATGAGGCAATTGCTAGTTGTGTTAGCTAATAGGCAATAGCTAATTGTGTTAACTGTGCCAGTCAAACTATATATCCTGGGTTTTCCAAATGTTAAAAAATCAGAGTATGTTCAGAGGAAAGTGTCTAGGGTATGGAAGGAAGAAAGCAAGAAGGAATGGGGAAGTATTAGAAAGTTGCTTATCATGGAAGTGTAGAGGAAGTCAACATTTCCTTAGCCCTAAAGCTTATATCTAGGCCTGGCAAGTGGGATTTAAAGAGACACATTATGCTTCAATTTAAGGTTCTCTCTCTCTCTCTCCTATCCTTCATGATGTGTCAGTATCACCCAAATGTCAGAAGAGTGTATAGATCACTACTCATGATCTCTTAGGTTCCTTCCAACTTGGAGAGTCTTCAGTTCCAGAGTGGAGTAATGATAATGACAGAGCTTTTGGGCTTACTTTCATGCTATGCTTTTAGGAGTTGGGGAACTAAAACAACAGAGACCTTACAATCACTTTCCTCATCCCAAGGCGAACACTGGGAAGGGACACAGGACTTCAGCATATCAGTTCATCTCAGTTTTGATGTCAAGAAAGAAAGAACTGGCCAGCTGGGGCAACTACTTGTTAGATATATATGAGGACAACTGAGTAGAACTGTCATATGGAAAATTGGTTTCCAGTGTAGTCTCTAAGGCTGAGGGGTCCTGCTATGGACCATCCAGTGTTGTCTGTCACTTGGCAGAGTATCATCATGATCAGTGCTGGTAATAAGTTAATATCAATATTTTTCTTGGTGTTATAAACACACACACACACATACACAGGTTGTTATCGGTATCACTTCTTTTCCAATGATACTATTATATAAAAAATACTTCTAGTTTTGAATATAGTGGAGCTTAGGTAATATGAGTGGTAGTCACGTCTTATATTTAGCATAACTAAATCCTATCTTCTTCCAGTATGTTCACTCATGATTACATCTGCAAGTCATGTATTTATTTAAGAGTCAGTGATATTAATGTTATCATGCATTTCCCTCTTTAATGTCTTATATTAAATATTTGGATCTGTGTTAAATATTAATTTTATATTTCATGGCTCTTGGTAACTGCATGAAGTTTGATGGTATACATTGAACTAATAACTAGTAAAGAATGAATATATTTTTGATAAAAATAGTTCACTATGAAACTTCAGACTTATTTTTGATCCAAGCATAATTCTTTTCACACTTAGAGTATACACAATAGGAAAGTTACCAAACAACACAAGAGTTCAATATTTCATAACAATACCAAGCTCAGAAAAGAGCTTCCAGTGCATTTTTTCTGCTTGCTTTACATTTATATTTGTGTCACAATACAAATAGGGCTTTTACAGTCCAAGATTAATGCTCTGTGTTCTATGTTTATTCTATATCATCCAAAACTGCAGTTGGACCAAATAACAACAAAAAATAATCAAGTATTGAATACTGAACAGCTCATTGTGAAAATATTCATGGACAGTCAAGTCAATATCAGAAAAGTATCCCAGAATATAAGCATAACTCACCATTTTTATTTTGGTTAAACTTCAGAGAACTGTTACGATAATTTAATAAGAATAATACTTGTAAAGCTTTGCCAATGATTAACTCAGGATAGCTAGTTTCTATGGAACACTCTTATCATATCTTCATTAGTTGTAATGATATAAAAATAATAATATATATTAGAACCTGGACCTAAAGTCTAGCAAATCATCCATCTGACTTATAAGACCTCTTAAAGTTATTTCTTAAGTTTTCCACTGGTTCAAAAACACTTGGTTAAAAGTATTGAAAACTAATAACCTAATTGTTGTGCTCCGAAGAATCATTATCAGCTTAGTACACAAAACCAGTACTGGTGAATTAAATAGCCAGCTCAAGGACTTACTTAATCTAACTATTGCTAATCTTAGCTAGACAGCCTTGTCAGATGCAATTTGCTCTATGGCAGCCCTGCTCAGAAGGTAGCCTCATGAGGAAGTAAAATATCCACTGATGTTAACAAAACTTTCCCATTTATATATAAACAATCACAGTATAGACAACAAGAAAGGTTTTAGGTTTAAAAAATATAGAGCAATGAAGGCAAAGGGCAAGGGATGATTGCATATTGTTACAAAATATGTTTGCTAATTTTGCTTTTATGAATTTCTTCACATTAAATGATTTAAAATGGGCTGTCTCGAATAAATGTAAGCCATTGTAAAGAGAATTACTTTCAAGAAAACAAGCAAAATTTTCCTCCATTAAAAGATTTTCATCTATTAAATACTCTCATATTTTAGGGCAGATTAGATTTTAGTGTTTGGTGAAGATGAAATGCTAGAAACTGAGATTGTCACAAAATTACAGAGCTGCAGGATCATCAAGAGCTCATTTAGTTCATCCTCCTGTCTCCATACAAAACAGCAGCTAAAAGAGAAGACTGTTCACCCTCTTCAAAGTTTTTAGCATAAATTGTACTGAGCCTTTTCTGAGAGAGCCCTAATTTTTACTTTCATTTTTAATAAATACTTCATTTCTGAAGAAATTTCGAAAAAGTTGCTTGGGGTTTCTATCATAAAAATACCAGAGTCCAAATGAGGAGGGAAACACCCTTTGGGAACACTTTATTATTTTTGTGGTGCCTGAGATTGAATCCAGGCACATACCAGGCAAACATTCAACCGTTGAGCTACACCCCCAGTCCTCATCCTTTAGCTTTTTATACCCAGAACATTGACAACTGAGATGATGCTGCCAGCAACATAGAGGGTGTACTGAGAAGTACTAACTAGAAGAAACCTGGAGGCCTGGGAGAATGGAGAAAGAACATAGATTCAAACCAAGCATCAAAAGGATGAGAAAGAATAATCAAAATGATTCAGTATTATATGACTTGCAGAAGAGAAGATACAGGGTATTTTGGAATGGACTCAAGTTACATGTTAGAAAGAATTTCTGCAGAGTGAGGAAGGATGTAAACACCGAAATGAGCTTCCAATGTAGGTTACACAATTTAAATCTTTGATATTGATCTTCTCTTAAAGAAAAGATTCTAATGTTTGAATTAGTTTAGGCAAAATAGTTTCTCTGAAGATTTAAGGATGACCTTATAAAAGCAAAATGACCTAATATCATTTGATGCCTATTATTCTTTAAGATGAAAAGTAATCTCCAAAACTGTCTATGTAACATAAACTATAATACTCTTGATGCCTAATGTGCATAGTTGAAATCCAAATACTTCACCTGTGCATCAGTAAACTAACAATCAGGAGTATCCTCATTCCTCTCTCATGAGTTCCAATTAAATTGGTTTAAGATCCTTGTCAAATTTGTTTTAGGTAAATAATATAAACATTTATTTGAAAACAATCAAAACCATATTTTAATTAACAAAATGTAATAATGGGAACTAGGTCCATAACTAGTTAGGTACCCAGGCCAAATAAAGAGATACGAATAGGAGCCAGGCGTGGTGGCACACGCTTGTAATCCCAGCATTTGGGAGGCTGAGACTGGAGGATTCAGGTTTGTGGCCAATTTCAGCTACCTAGTGAGGCACTCCACAACTTAGTGAGACCCTGTTTCAAAATAAAGAATAAAAATAGGGCTGGGGGTATAGCTTAGAGGTAGAATGCCCCTGAGTATAATCCCCAGTGCCGAAAAAAAAAAAAAAAAAAAAAAAAAGGGGGGGGGGGGAGAGAGAGAGAGAGAGAGAGAGATACGAATAGATAAAAAGGACAACTATGAAACTGCTTGATAACCTAACTTTTTTATTTTTTATTTTCCAATTCCAAGATAAAGAGTACAGAGTGGATGCTAAATTCACTATGAAAAACGGTGTCTTTGTATTGACCTTCATTTTTAAAATCAGACTCCAAAAAATACATGTAGTGTTGCTAAATTATCAGTCAAGGTCTTTTATATGTCCACATAGAAAAGAGTATCAGCTTGAGAACATCTCTTGGGCATGAGATTTGAGCTGAGACTTGTTTAGATGCAGCTGTTAGGATCAGTGTTTATTCTCTAGCAGCCAAGGAACCATTACCTGATTCTTCTAGTCAGGGACTGTGTTGCTAGTAGTAGATTCTAAGGTAAGACACACTTAGTTGAAAGGTCATCTGTCAGACTTGAGTCTTAACCTCACTTCTAATTGTTTACTGGCAGGGTGAATCTGAATGATTAACTTTATTTCTCTGAGGACAGTGTTAGACCAACTATAATCTGTTAGAGACATTATTTCTCTTTCCTGTTGGATGGGAAGGCATTATAATAGCATGTAAGGAGATGACCATACCTTTTAAGTAAAAATGAATTAGGAATGACTCATGTTCCAGAAATGGAACTTCTACTTCTGTATGTGTGTCTTAGAGTTGTATAATCTTAAAATGATCTCATTGACAATATCTCCAATAATTAAAATGTGTTTTGGTAGCAGAATGTCAATATATCAATTTATAATAAAACCAAATATCCATCAAGCTAATGGGCTATATTAACTGATTGATGTATTTCCCCTACAGATATAAGTATATGGGAGGGAGAATTATAAGTATATGAGACATAAGTATATGGGAGGAACTGGTTACAAAGTAACTCTGGGTTCAGAACCTAGGGAATGAGTTGGAAGGTATAAATGGCTGATATTTTAAAGCTATGACAGCCTAATGCATTCTTCTTTCTCCAGGGACACATTTGCCATGAGTCTTATAGACTAGCCAGGATCTTTTTACCTATCAAATGCTGGAAAAACACCACCCATGTTTCCCTTTTGAATCTCCTTTTATATACTTCCACTATTGAATAAACCAACATCTGCTGGGTAAGAATGTTTACTTATAAGGTTTTTAAGTTACATATAGACTAAACGCTGCAATTCTAAGCTGAAATATTATTTACTAGCTTGAATGGAAATGTGTGTAATTGTGTGTATGCTGTGCTATCTGGAAGCAAAATGGAGCCCCAGTAACATTCTCCATGGGCAGTACTAAAAAAATAAGAATGCCTGATTGTATACAAGTTCACTCTTTCAAACAGAATATGGTATTTTTACCTAGCATGAACATTAGTTTTCAGTTTTCATATAAGAGTCTCTCTTTGAAAGAAAATTTTTTTTGGCAAAAGCTAACAGAATTATATATACAGATGAAAATCAATGAAAACAAAAGTACCATAATAATGGGATCTGGGATTACAAAACTGAAAACCTGGGAATTAAGCCCAGCTCAACATTTACAATAATGGGATGCTCACTTGTATCTCAAGTTCTATGAGAAGACGATAGAAAATGAGTAAGTGGAAGGGAATCTCATCTGATTCTTTGACCATTCAGTCCACTGTTACACCAAAAAGTGATATACAATCACAGCTTTCCTGTAAGACTCTGTGTGTGTGTGTGTGTGTGTGTGTGTGTGTGTGTACACACATATCTCTCTCTTTCTCTATATATCACTCTCTAAATATCTCTATATATCTCTCATATGGAGAGAGAGAGACAGTGTGTGTGTGTGTGTGTGTGTGTGTGTGTGTCTTTGCATTATGAAAATAACCCAGAAAGCCCATTCAAAGGTCAAGTACATCTAATTTTGAGTTAGAAAATTGTATATTGGAGTATTGACTCCTCTTGTTTCTATTATAACAGATTTATAAGCAAAAATCTGAGGAGAATATTTCAGTGACATTCCCCTGAAGTAATTAATGCCTCTTGTTTTAAAAATTCATTTTCAAACAACTTCTATGTTCTGATCAAGTAGATGCCACTCAATAGATCTGATAGCAAATCATATAAGTTTAAAAATATTACCTCATAATAAATAATCTTATTGTAGATCTAATGTAATGGATTTTATATTTCAGGATGTACACAATTTTTCATAATAAAAAATTTTGGTTTAATTCCTATCAGAGTGCCTCCTGGATTTGTGAGTACTTACTGGTTTGGAAAATAACATTTTAAACTTGAAAGAGAATTTCTGGATTCTAGAAAGCTTCAAGTACCCAGCACACACAATGAGTCTTAAATCACCTGCCTTTGACAGCTAATACACCAATATTTAGACTTTATGAAAAACTTTTGCATGTAAAATTAGGACAGGGACTCTTTGCAATGAATTTTTAAAAATCTTAGGTTTACTGGCTAAATTTAAGAGGCTTGACAGTGATAAATGAAGGAGACTTACATGTTACAAATTGTCATTAAAAGAAAGCACATTTCTAATTAACTTTAAAAAACAAACAGAATAAAATGATAGAATTTTTCAGTGTTCCCCTTCTGCATTGTAGGATTAAAGAGGCAGCATGACAGCAGTCAATGCTTGGGCACCACTATGAGAAGCCTGACTCTGTGGGCCACACCCGTTGGGAGAAGCAGTTTTACTGATAGCTCAGTATAATGCAATATGGAGAAATAACAGTCGCTGGAGATGTCACCTGAATACTCACTTAGGTGTGGCTACTTGTATGTCCCCAGGCAAGCAGCCAAACAAGCATGTCATGATGCAAGCATTGGTACAGATAATCACAGGAAGAAATGGAGGTGGAAAAAGAAAGAAGGAAGCAAGGAGGAGCCCTACAGTCACAAGTCATTCCACAGATAGACATAAATGACCAGACTTGTCCACTCTGCCACTCTTGCCAAATGTAATTATAAAACTTTTGGTTCTTTATTTTATGGTTAATAGCTTAAGCTTTGAAAAATCTCAATGCATCTTTTCTGTGTCGCTGCCCAGGTGCCACATGGTCATTTTATAGAGGAACCATTTCTCATTCACATGAATTGGAGAGAGGGGGAGGGGGATGACTGATTTAAATACCCTAACTCGGAATTTACTATGGATTTAAAATCTCTGACTTAATGTTGCATTAACTACTAGTGGCTGCTTTACTGCCTTTAAAACATGCATATATAATTGGATACTGTAATGCTTTGTGGGTAAAATAAATACCGGCTCACTAAAATAAATACTCTGCATGATGAAGTTCATGTAGACATAAATTAATCATTTACCCGTTAACCAATATGAGCAGGAGAGAAATAGATCACTTATTAAAGGTTGCCTCATCTATAAAATGGAAAAACTAAAATGCTGATATATTTTACAGTGGTGCTGTGAGGAAAATGTATAAAATTATTGCTAAGCAGTTTATAAACCATAAAATGCAGGATGAACATTAAATTAATAATATTTGTACTAATTCAGATTCAACACCCTCTGCATTAAATATATCTTTTTGCCTATTGAAGCATACACACAACCAAGCCGAGGCTTTTTATTTAATTTTTAATGGTACCTTCGGAATTCTTCAAAGCTCACAGACATTATTGGTCATATTAAAGACTTTTCATTGGCTCACTCCCACCACTTCTAAGACAAAGTTCTTGGCTGCTCATATCCCCAACCCTATTTTTAAAGTCTTCTTCCAAATGGAATTTACGTTTTTCATTTGCATAGACATAGTAATTACAAAGGAAACATGGGGTTGAGTGTTTTTAATCAGGTGGAAGTTATTAAAGTGTTCTGGGCTTCCTTTTAGACCAAGTTGCAGATTGAGGTAGGGAAGTAATGTTAAATTGGAGGACAGAGGTGGGTGTGTCAGGTCTCTGTGTACTGCATCAACTGATCTGCAGTGCAAACCTGTTTTGGGATGGCAGCATGGCCGTGAATCAATGGGTCTCAAGAATATCATGCTGTTTGGAATGTTATAGGCTTTAGAGATAAATCAAGCGTCTTTTTCTCAGCTTGCATCTAGAGACAAGGGCCCAAGGGAGAAATAAAGGATACAGAACAATGGTTCTAAGAAATACAGAACATAGTTCCTTTCTGCTTTTTCTTTTTCTTTTTTTTTTTTAATACAGACTTATTATTTGGAAGACCTACCTGTACAAAACCTGTAATTCTCTCAGCACATTTTTAAAATTGTCCATGTCCCTTTGACTCTCAATGGTAAAATGCATCAGATATTTTTCCACTCACTTCCTTTTATCAAGGCAATTAATATAGAAATACCTCCTCTTCTTCTACAATGAAATGTTAGATGGTTGGCTGGAGATATCTGAAATATTGCAAAAGCTCCCCAATGCATCATGTGTCACTAGCAATAATAAATAGGAACTGATCTTTGGTCATGAACTGTATTTATGGCTTTCTTCTCATGAGGAGACAGGTATTTTCCTGAATCAGGTTTAAGGGTCTAATATTTATGCTAGAAACCCATGTGCTGGGAAAAATGTACTTTGGTTCAAAAGAAAAGAATCCTCACGATTTCTTTAACTTAACTATTCAGAGAGCTTGGCATTTCCACAACGCCTACTTCTTTTTGCACCAGGATTCACCCAGGAGTGTTCTGATTGGGAATCTAATTTATCTCAGTTAATTTACAATTTTAGAGATTACTATATCCTTAATAGGAAAGATAGTACGGAAAGGAGTATGGCTAAAAGCAAACTTATTCCAGTTAGAGTTTATCAGTGGTCGAAGGAAGCATAATGAAACGGCACTTTCCATCTTCTAAATCCAACTTAGGGGTGGAGGGGACAAAGGTTTCCCTAACAGAATTGTAATAAAGGCAGAACACTAGCATATACAACCAATGGAAGGCAAATTAGATTGTGGGGGAAAAGAAATAAGACAAATAAGGGCACAATTCTACCTCAATTAAATTTAATATCTATCAAGTAGGTAGGTACTGGGCATTGGAGTCGGTGTTTGGGATACACCAGTCAAAACCAACAAAAATTGGTGCCCTCATGCAGCTCATGCTCTAAGAAAGAGAGACAGACTAAATACAGGTAAGTTGTATAATTTATCAGAAGGTGAAAGTATCACAGAGAGAAATAAATCAGGAAGGTTAAGAAGTGTTGGAAGGCAGTGCATTTTTAGGAAGATTCACTGAAGGTCTTACTGAGAAGATGAAGTGTGAACATATACAAGAAGAGGGTGATGGAGCAAGTCATGTTGTTTCCCAGGGGGAAGAGTGTACCAGACACAAGCAGTAGCAAGTTTGAAGACTCTGAGGCAGGTGGAAGCACAAGGGATCCAGTGTGGCTGGAGGAAACAGAATGGGGGAGGCAGGAGCTGGAAGAAAGGAAGCCAGGGCAGGAATGGTTGGCTGGTTGAATGAAACAGGGAGCCACTGCAGCTTTTTGAGTCAAAGAGCAAAATGATCTGAATTAACACTTTGTCAAAAATTAACTCTTGGGCAAAAGTGGAAGCAAATAAATCAATTAAATTAATAGTTCAACTCCCTTCTGTAGAAATTTAATAGGATTCCAAAATTCATGACAGACAAGAGTTCAAATGCAGATGCAAACACGCTGAAGTTATAACTATACAAGGGTATAATGGATTTGAAAAGAGAATTCAATAAAAAATCAATTTATTTTCCTGGCACCAAATGGTAAGTTTGAATACATTTTTAACTAACATTGTGAATATATGATTAAAAATGGTTAAGGTTTGGGAATTTCACGCATTGACTGCTACAGAATAGATGAAAAATTTCCCTCCTTCACATTGTCTGGGTTGCGGAAATTTAACGAGTATCTGCTGTAACGTTGAGGTGATCTTTTCAAGCTTTCTTCTGTCCTTTGCTTCTTGGGAGTTGTATTTGGGAAAATTTGAGCAGTTAATAAGAAAGCATATCACCAAGGATGATGAAGGGAGCCATAGTTTGGATTAATTTTGGTTTTATTTTGAAACTTAAAACATGATGATGGGAATATCAAGTCTTTTCTAAAGAATAAAGGAAATGGAAAAATAAAAGCAGCAATGAAAAGTGAATTCTGCCTTCTATTCAGCCTTCCTGGTGATTGTAACGATTAGGTTATGAAACAGCTCTTTCCCAACTCTCCTGAGCTGTTTAGGTTTAGAACAAATTGGAGCTGAAAAAGTGTCAAAATTCACAGTAGGAGTGCCCACCAAGGCCACTTCCCTCTCTGAAGTAGGTTACCACATTCACCTGGGGAAATTTCTATTGAATTATAATTAGCTGGCTAATTAAAAAGAGGATTATCAACTATATTAAAATATGCCAGGAAGATGTGTACATCATTTATTCTTTAATTTTGGAAATCCACCTTTTCCTTAGAAAAATTCTCACTGGGAAATTTCATGTTTAATATGTAAGCTTTCTTTTTTCTTCTTAAATCATTTTTATTGATGTGAATCTAAGATTTTTGTTTATCGAGGTAATGGATATAATTTGAGTTGTAGTTTTCTTTTGGTTTGTTTGTTTTGTTTTTTGGTGTGTGTGTGTGTGTGTGTGTGTGTGTGAGTGATACTGGGGATTGAGTCCAGGGGCATTCTACCTCTAAGCTATACTCCTAGCTCTATTTTATGTTTAATTTGGAAAAAGGGTCTCTCTAAGTTGCTGAGGCTGGTCTTGAACCTCCTGTGATGCTCCTGTTTCAGCCCCCCAAGTGCTGTGATTACAGGCATGCACAAGCATACCTGGCCAGAACAGAAGGCTACCGTAACAATCCGAAAGCATGCAGAAGAATTACTTTTAAGTAGGAGAAATAATAATAATGAAAATAATATATGATGCTACTTACTCATTGCTAATATATGCCAAATGTTTTAGGTCTCATTTAATTCTTCTGACAACCCTATATGGTAATTTAATGCCCATTAGAAATATGAAGACATTGAATTCAGAGAAGTTAGGTAAATTATTTGGGATCATAAAACTTGAAGTTTCTAAAATCAAAATGCAAATTCAGGTCTTTTGACCTCAAAACTCTTGTATTAAGCAACAATTTTCTCCCCTTAAAATAGTTCAACA
>PVLC010012551.1:25752-44058 GCA_004027655.1 Graphiurus murinus
GTAATCCCAGCATTCGGGAGGCTGAGACCGGAGGATCCGGGTTCGCGGCCAGCCTCAGCTATCTAGTGAGGCACTCTGCAACTTAGTGAGACCTGGTTTCAAAATAAAGTAAAAAGTAGGGCTGGGGGTATAGCTCGGAGGTAGAATGCCCCTGAGTTCAATCCCCAGTACCGCAAAAAAAAAAAAAAAAAAAAAAAAATAGTTCAACATTAAGTCAAAACTATGTTGTTCTATTTGACTTATTTTGAAACTGATAGTGTTCATGTATTATATAACCAGTTAATCAGGATCAACCAGAAGACCATTTCCTAGCCATTTGTCCAAACACCAATTTATTTTATAAGACAAAGGCATGACCATCAGGAGACTCCTGATGCATTATTAACAGCAGAGATTAAAAAGTAGCAGTCACCTGATAATACAAATTACATATTACTTGTCTTTTCCTAGTTTCTTCTAATTTCTGAGAAGATTCAAATTAAATGATAGCTACAAATTTTGGTACCATCCTATCTTTGGGTTTCCAGTCCAGTTAAATATTAAATGGATAAATCTACCCTTAAAGGGACTTAAAAATTGACCACTCCAGGCAGATGACTTGGCAGATAGGCATGACTAACTCTACCAGGAGGACTTGAGAAATTGTTGAGAGTGCTCAGCATGAATACCATGTGGGTATGTTGGAGTTCCTTCTCAAATATGTAAGGACAACAATAACAACATCATTATAATTATATTTGGGGGGGATTTTCTGTGTAGTAGGCATTGTGTTTATTACATACATAACTTTAAAGTAGTGATTTTCAACCTTAATACTTTTTAATTAAAAATAATTTGGTACTGGGGATTGGGGGTTAAGCTCAGCCTGGTTTTATTTTTTATTTTGTAATAGGGTCTTGCTGAGGGCCTCACTAAGTTGCTGAGGCAGGCCTTGAACTTATGATCCTCCTGTCTCAGCTAAGTACTGGGATTACAGGTATGTGCCACTATGCCCGACAATCTTGATACTTTTGATCTTTTAGGCCTGATGCCCCTTCTTGTGGGAGGCTGTCCTGTACAGCCAAGGGTGCTTAGCAGAATCTCTCGTTTCTACTTATCAGATACCAGTAACACACCCACCTCCTCTCATAGTGATACTTAAAACAATCTCTAATCATTATCAAATGTCTCTGGGAGGCAAAATCACCTGCCATCCTCCCATTAAGAACTTCTGCTTTGCTTTCTCAACAACTTTAGGAAGTCAATGTTATTAGATTAACATTACTGATGACAAAACTGTGGCTCCAAGAAGTTTAAGTAAGATGCCTAAGGTCTCACTGAGGTAGGTTACAGAGCTCAATGCATACAGACTGCCTCACTCTTGAACACTGTTATATTGTGTTTGAAATTCCTAAGTGCATCTCCTCTGCCCTCATTCTCCTGCCCCGGCCCCTTTTGTTCCTTCATTTCATCATGAGGCTGGAGCAGTGGGAGGGAAGGGGGTGCACATGACATACTACACAGAACTTTTATTGTACTGTGGTCTTTTATCCAACAGATTAATTCTGTTTTAATTGGAATTCTGGAAACTAATGAAAAAAAATTACAAGTGTTAGATGGTCTATTCTCCGGGTTCTTGAATCTGTCTGATTTAATTCTAACCAATTAGCATGCCATTATGGAGGAATATTGTGCTGAAAATCAATATGAAGCTAAACACTAATATTTTATTCAGTATTAAAAATTTATACAAATGGTAATACAAGTGCTTTATCTCAACTTTCTCTAAATGAGAAGAAATGCTTCCTTAGGGCAATTTCAGCAACAAAGAAAATTATATCTTCTTAGGTGACTATCAGTATTATGCTTTACATAGATCATTGCTTAAATGAATCAATAAGATTTAATTGAATGAAATTTATTTTCTACTAACATGAGCTTTTTGGGGTATCTAAAATTGTTTTTTCTTTGTATATTGATAATATAATCTTATGTTAACATGACAGAAGTGGAGTATTGTTCAATACTGATAAAAGGAACGGACTGTCATACTTTTCCTGATTTTAGGACATCACTTCTTTTTTTTCTTTTTCCATTTGGATATTATATAATTTAAAAAAAATCAGTTATAATTTTAGCCTGGAATTTGAATCTAAATGTATCTGAGTTTTGCTTTTTATGTCTTTTTTTGCAAAGAAGAATATACCCAGATACACTCTAATACACCTAGATACACTCCAAGCTAGAGCTAATAACCACTCAGATATAATTTAGTTAGGCATCATTTTGAAGCTGGATTTCAACTCTACTTTCCAAATTGTGCCCCTCCCTGTGGCTTTTCCCAGTGCCTGGCCTTGCCATGCTCTTCCATTTTATACCCTTGAGTTAACTCTGTAGAGCTTCCTGGCTCTCTGCTTCTTCTATCCTCCTACTTTCAGGATTTTACCATTCCAAACTAGGGTAGACTAAAATATTTCCATAGTTTGGATCTAATTTACAGTTTTTATCACTTACACACTCTGATTCCCAGCTTCTCAGTCAAATATTTGAAAAATCTTTAGAAACTATATCTTTTAAAATATCTCTAACTTTGCAAATTATTATACTCTGTCCCTTAGTATTAGAGTTAGAAAAACTTGCTCCATATTTTTGTGATCTTCCAATTAAGTATGCAAGATCAGTCAGTTAAAAATGCATGTACCTTGAAAAGCTTGCTTGTAATTCTAAAGGCACATTAGAATTTAAAAACTGACATGCAGAATCAAAGCAAAAAAAAATCATTGAATAAATTAAGCTAACTGAAACATTTGAAATTGGAGGTATGTTCAGCATAGTAATCATGACTACAAATAGAAAATTTAAACTAAAAAAAAACATTAAGTGGGTTGACTTTTCTAAAATACTGATAGGATTTCATTAATAAGTATTTAATGCTTATAGCTATTTTGAATGTTCCTTTAAAAATGAAAGACTAATACCTTAATGACAGGTATTATTGCATGAACATATTTGAATATGGCTTATGGAAAATAACTTGAGACTTAGAAATATGTGCATAAAATGCAAATGGATTTAATTAACTGAAAACCCATAAGACAGAACTTCTTCAAATAAGCAATTACTTTGGGGACTAATAGTGTAAATAGAATCCTGATTCATTAGCACAAATACCCATATGAGAGAAGGATCAGCAAATTTTATTCTTTATTTATGCACACATGGTAATATCTCATTAATTTGGGGCTTCAACAAATTTAAAATCTTTTGATAATTTGCTCATAAACTGGGCTGATGTTTATTTTTGCTTTGCAAATACTTTATTTATAGGTAGATAATATATAGTGTTTTAAACATTTGTTTGCAGCTTATTTATGCTTTTTAGACAAGAATAAACAATTTTCAAGGAACCTCAGGCACTTTACAAGCTCCTACATACATCCAATCTATATGCTAATAACAAAATGTTCATATGATTTATTATAACAGGTCTCCTTAAGAACTTTTACTTTGTAATGTTGTGTTGAAGTTACTCTATGTAGTTAAAGGTAATAAAAGCCACATTTGTTTAAAAGTTATCTATAATTCAGGCTGCCCACAAATTCAGATATGCTATCCTCTTTAATTCATTGAAGTAAATGAAATTTTACAATATTCACAGTTACACAGAGTTCTTTTAAATATGCATTAGAACATATGGACATATAAAAATAAAACACAATAAGTAGTGAAAATAACAAATGATTTTATGAATAGACAAGAAAGAGTAAACTGTCCATTTCAAATCATCTTAAGTCCTTAGTTATAATACCCTGGGGGAAAACCTCAGTATTGTGGCCCTTTCTTCAAAAGATGATTTTGCTCACTTGGAATGATTCTAGTTCTAATCACTTGCAGAGTGATAATAAGCTTTTCCAATTAAAGACAGTCAGTGTGGAGGCCAAGAGGGGTGGATGCTTCAAGCTAGGACATCTGGGAAGAAAAGAAATGCCAGTGCATAGCAATCTGGCCATTTCTAAATCTTCCTTGTATGTGGCCATGACTTTTCAGATTCCACATGTCAATGTTCAGCACAAAATGCTCCTCACTAGAGAATTTTAAGTGTGTATAAAATGTGTAGAAGAGTTATGTTATTTTAATGATCAAAATTCATATGTAGGTCAAAGTGATTTAAATTTCAAACCACAGAAAGTGTATTCAACCAGAATTGAACTAAAAAAATGAAATATTCCTATTTTTTGACAAAACATTCTGAAGACAAATCTGGATATTATTCATAAGTCATGCCATCTTTGCAAGAAGCTTTTCTATTTCTTTGTTAAATATTGTAAGGAAATTATAAAGAGGGGAGAGCCAACTCTGTTGCTCAAATTAGTAGTAACTTACCATGTAAAGAGGAAAAATAAGCTTCAATTCCATTTTCATAACTTAAACAAGAATGCTTGACGAAGAGCCCTCTTTCATGTGCTTCTTGATTGTTGTAAAACCTAGGAAGAAGATAAAGGCACAGAATATTTTATCATCAAGAAGAAAAGGACTCAGACAACTTTAGCTTATGTTAGGATCTTCGTAAGTACAAGAACTACCCCAGCCAGCTACGACACTTGCAAATCTAGCTGCAGATAAAAGAGCAAGAAAGGCTGAAATGACTACCACCTTTGGAGACAGAACATCCTGAGTCAAATCCTACTCACACTATTTGTCTGAATGAACTTTAAACTCTTCATTGAGGCTCAGTTCTCCTGCCTCTCAGGTGGAAGCAACAATATTATCTATTGGATGGGACTGTTCTGATCATCAAACGAGATGATGTGTGGGAAGATATTCAGTTAACAGTAAAAGTATTGTTGAATCGAAATAAATTTGGCCTAAACTAGCCTCTATACTTTAACACACGTATGTCCAAAGCAGTCTCTGTACGTAGTGATGTGTGGCTCAATGTGCAAACACATTGACAGGGAACCTAACAGTATCTGAATCTTGGCCAATCATAGCAGCTGCCCAAACATGACCATGTAAGGCAAATACCAACTGCAGCCAATCAGGTTATTTCTGCATTTCACTTCCTTTTCTCTGGCTGTACATATGACCCTTCCACGTGGTGGGGTAGAGCTATCTGAACTGTCTGCTCTGGCATTTTACCTGATTCTAGAACCTTTTGTTTTTGCTTAAGCAAACTCTGTAAAATTCAACTGGTTTCAGTTTTTTTTTTTTTTTCACAATATTTATATTTATACCCTTGACTCTTTACCTTAAGGACTGGAGATGGCTTCCAAAATAAAATGAATGAAATATAGATTAAAAATATGAAAATCGTGTTGAGAATAAAAGAGGAGGAAGTATATATATGCTTCCTATATTGGTCAATACAATTAAAATAATTGAAGTTACAATTTGTATTTGAATTTTTTGGTATTTTCCATGACAGTAAAACATAATTTGTCTTATAACTGTTGATCTTAGTAGAAAACACATCCTTCCAAGGAAACAAAATATTTTATCCTCCTGATACAAAATTCATAGAGAATTTTTAATGTAAACAATATAGGGACACTGAAGTAAAACAGACTGTTTTATGACTAGGACTGACTACCTAGTATGGAAGTTGAAAAGCGAAACAATACTTTTGCTTGGAAGTAGTTGTTATTCCTGTAAAAACTGTATTATTCCTAGAGAAAAACCTGAAGCTTGGATCAGAAAAATCCTAAATAGAAACCCAATAGCACTCAATTAGCAAATCTCCAGTTGTCTTCCCTCTCACACCCACAAAGAGATAATCAAGTCATTTTCTCAACATCGAGGAAGGGCTTCTGAAGGAGGTCATTGATTGCTGGTGACTCTAAGACAGTTGCTGCTCATTAGTAAATGGGGTAGAGCTGCGAGGATGAAGTATGAATGCAACTGTGTGGTAGTACTGACAGTTGCCCAGCCCGTTTCATGGAGCTGTTCCAAAGGGGAAAGGAAGAGGGCAAGATAACCATCAAAAGATTTTCCAATGAAACAAATTACAGCATAAGGCCTTCTCCTAAGTCCGAGTATTTCTTGGCTTTCAAGAAATTTCACTTCCCATCTCCCAGTAAATTTTCCTCTTCTGTTTTCTCTTCTTCTGCCTTCCCTTAAATGTGGACCCTACACAAAGTACTCCACTTGGTAGTGATTTCATTCAAATCAAAGCATCATTTATATGTTTTGATGCTTTTCTGGACCAGATTCTCATCTCTATCTCTCCTGAATTTGCTCACTTGCCCCTTCCTTCCTTCCTTCCTTCTTTCCTTCCTTCCTTCCTTCCTTCCTTCCTTCCTTCCTTCCTTCCTTCCTCTCCTCCTCCTCCTCCTCCTCCCCCTTCTCCTCCTCCTCCTTGTTTTCTCTTTCTCTCTCTCTCCATTTTTTCATACTGAGGTTTGAACCCAGGGCCATTTTTTACCTCTGATCTAACCCCCTCTTCCAGCCCTTATTATTTTTCATTTTGAAATGGAGTCTCATTAAGTTGTTGAGACTGGCCTCAAACCTATGATCCTCCTATCTCAGCCTCCAAAGTACTGGGATTATAAGCATGTACTACCATGCCTTGCCTGAATTTGCTTTTATTTTATTTTTTAACATAAAATAATGGCATAGGCAGCTTCCTTGGCCTAAAGATCTCATAACAACTTCATTCTCTCTTTCCATCATTGTACCTCCTCACAATGCATATATCCAACTTGCACACAGAAAGCTCTATTCTCCATTTACATATCCAAAGCCATTGTCAGAAATTCGTGCCCCATGCACCATTTCCCAGCAGGCAGACTCCGACATCTAATGCTTTCCCTGGTTCCAGTCCCCATCACTCCTCAGCTTTCTGGTGTTTCCAGTTTTCTTCCTAAACTTCACACTTCTCCTTTTGCTTGAAAATTCTAAGAGCTAATCAATGGGACCCTCAGGATCAAATCCAAAACATCTCAACAGAACTTTCTAAAGACTGAGATCAATGAGTGAACTACTTTACCCATAACCTTTCCACATAATCTCTCCAGTCATGCTCAACTATTTCCCTGTGCTGCCACTCCTTCCCTGGAAAATTGTTTCCTGCCTCTCAAATCCCAGTTAGTAGTTTTCTGCTGTCTAAATGCTGATATTTTTAACACCCCGTTCAAATGCCACCTCCTTCTGGGATCTTCCTAAATCCTCGAGTAAGAATTCATTCTTACAGCCGAGTGTGGTGGTGCATGCTTGTAATCCCAGTACTTGGGAGGCTGAGACAGGAGAATAGCAGGTTCAAGGGCAGCCTCAGTAAGTAGTAAGACTCTCATCAACATAGTGAGACCCTTGTTTCCAAATAAAAATAAAATAAGGCTGGGGGTGTGGCTTGGAGGTAGAATGTCCCTGGGTTCAATCCCCAGGACCAAAACAAATAAATAAATAAATAAATTCATTCTTACAAACCAAGTATCCTTAACTGTATTGTTACTATGAAAACTGTATTTAGGGCATTTCAGTTTTATTTGAATATCTCTAGTTCAGTAGAACCCTTGCTCTCAGAAAGTTTATAACTAGGAAACCTTCTTGATTCATTTCTAACTTCCATTGGGGTAATATCCAATACATAAGTATTGTGGGTGTTATATAAATAATAGGTGAATAGATGATTTTTAAAAGTCAAACATAAACAAGGCGTGGAGACCCACACTTGTAATCCCAGTACTTGGGAAGCTGAGACAGGAGGATCGTAAGTTCATGGCCAGCTTCAGCAACTTAGTGAGGCCCTGTTTCAAAATAAGGAGTAAAATAGGAGTGGGGTGTAGCTCAGAGGTAGAATGTCCCTGGGTTTAACCCTCAGCACACAACAAACAAACAAACAAAAAAAAGTCAAACATACCATGAAAGGATATAATTTTAGAAAATATATTCTGAATCATAAATGACAATAGTAAGACTGATGGCTAAATTTAGAAGAAAAAAAACGGTCATGTTATTTTTTCTCTTTTTAAAATTTTATTTGACCATTTTATAAACATCAACTAAATGTTTACATCTGAGGAAAAATGTTGCATTCATTTTAAAGAACCAGATCACAAGATGCATTTGAGATTACACATAAATATATCTTCTGGCATAAATATACCACATGGTGGATCTTTAATGAGGGATAGAAAATGTTTTCCCCCTGCCTATCTTAGCTCTTGACGTGTAAGATTGCATAATATTTGTTGGATAAATAAGCGCTTACTCAACCACTTATCTTTCTGGCTTCTCCCAATCTCTCAATTCCCTTTCACAGCCAAAGTGTTGCAAATAAAGATCAAGGCCCTTCCTTTCTTACCTCTCTTTTGTAGCTCAGAGTACTATAATCTAACACCAGTTTCTGCCTCTTCTCTGGGCAGGTTCGAACATTTGTGTTGTATCAGGAGCAGGAAAGAGAAACTGGGGCTGTAGCTCACCTCCTGGGAGTCTCTGAACATATGCTGTTCAACAGCTCAGCTCCTGGGCTCCTTCCTCCACACGGCTACACCAGCCAGTGTGAGAGGCAAGGCAACAGTTCCTGGTGAACATTTGGTTTCTTTAGCCTGGCCACAAAATCACCACTGATTGGAGAAGAAGGTGGGGCTGTACTCACAGGCTTCCCTGGTACGCAGGTTCAGATTTTCTCTCCAGTTCAGACCCTAGAACCTCAGACTGTCCCATGCTCAAACTCAGTATGAGTTCCACTCCCCTTCTAGTGACCACCAACATGTCAATATGACTTCCCTCTCATCATGCTGACTCCCCAACTATCTTTTTAAGATATATGCAAAATGTAAGATATTCTCAAACAGGCAGGACCATAGACAGAAACAGTCACAACTATATTTCTGGTACATGCCATGTAGCAATTTGTTTTATTTCCAAAACAATTCTCTCCAAGTCAATATTCTCCACCTTTGCTCAATAAAACAAAATTTCTGTCTTTTTCATTCAACTCAGCTGACCACTCCCACCTTCCAGAAACCCTTCTTCCCTTGTCCCACGATGACTCAGCTGACTCCAGGATGTCCTTCTCTTTTGTGATTCCTTCGAAAAGCCTTCATGGGGTCATCCATTACTGCTGGACCACTATGGGTTTGATTTCTTCAAGACTTTAGTTCTAGTGTTCTTTTCTATCACTCACTTTACAATCTTTCTGTAAGCAATCATATTCACCTCCAGACGGAGGGATATGAAGGTGAGTCTAAGTTTATACTCAACCCCAGTCCTCCTTGACAAGTTCCATACCCATAACCCAATCGGTACCTGCTCTCTCCTGTGATGTCCCAAGAAATCCAAGCTCAGTGTGTCCAACACTGAACCTAGCATTTACCTTTGCAAACATGTTCCTTTTCTAGTGTTCCCTGACACTTCCTCATAGTTTCCATGTAAATACCATAGAAGATGGCTCATCAATTTTATCTCCTATTTATCTCTTGAATACACCCATTTTTTTTTTTTTTTTCTTAGAAATCACCCAGGCCGAGCCGGGAGGGCGTGGTGGTGTACCCTTGTAACCCCAGCATTTGGGAAGATGAGACCGGAGGATCCAGGTTCTCGGCCAGCCTCAGCTACCTAGTGAGGCCCTCCGCAACGTAGTGAGACCCTGTTTCAAAATAAAGAATAAAAAATAGGGCTGGGGGTGTAGCTCGGAGGTAGAATGCCCCTGAGTTCCATCCTCAGTACTGAAGAAAAAAAAAAAAAAAAAAGAAATCACCCAGGCCTCATCCTTCCTTCCCTGGGCCCAGGTACCATATTTCTCTACTGAAAATGTTCAACTGGTCGCATAACTTTTGCCCCTTAGTAGCTCATACTCCATGCTGCAGCCAGAATTGATTTTTCAAAAATATGAAACTAATGTATCTAACTACAGTCCCTTCTCCAAAAATAATAAAATAAAATAAAAACAATAGGAAAAAAACCCACCTTTTCAGCTGGTCCAAGGATAAAGGCATATTTCTTGTTGTGTTGTGTGTGCGCGTGTGTGTGTCTCACTGGGATTTGAACCTAGGGGCATTCTACTTCTAAGCTACACTCTCAGCCCTATTTTTAAATTTTGAAACAAAGTCTCACTAAATTGATGAGGCTGGTCTTGAAGGTGTGATTCTCTTGTCTGAGCCTCCCAAGTATTGGGATTAGAGGCATGTGCCACCATGCCCGGCTGGCATATTTCTTAATATGGTTAAAAAGGCTTTCACGGAGATGGTCCCTGATTACATCTCCAGAATTCACCGCTGCCTCTCTACCCCAGAACCGATTTCTTTCCTTCAATATCTCGTGTTGCCCATGCTCTCACCTGCTACAGGGCTTCACCAAATACCATACCCTCTGCCTGTACTCTTGATCTAGTTGACTCCTATGCATCACTTAGCTTTCATTTTCCAGAACCTTGTATCTCTCCTGTGTAGCCTGTGGGAAAGTTTCAATTTCATACTGACTTGTGTCTTTCTTTTACTGTCCATCTTCCCCACTAGACTATAGGCCAGTGAAGATCAGGGAATAGCTGATGCAATGACAGTGTCTGGCACATATGGGGCAATATGAGTGTATGAAGATAAATGCAGATGTAAAAGTTCTGCAGGAAAATATGTACTTATGGCGTAGAGTTTAAAAATGCTAAAGATAAGCCCAATGTTGAGATCAGTCACAAGACCTTCAGGAGCTTTGGATGACTTTAAGAAACTAAAGTAAGCTGGGCATTGTGGTACATGCTTGTAATCCCAGTACCTGGGAGACTGAGAAAGGAGGATCACAGGTTTGAGGCTAGCTTCAGTAACTTAGTGAGACTCCTAGCAACCTAGTGAGACCCTGTTTCAAAACCAAGCCAAACAAAAAAACCAAGCCAAAAAAAAAAAAAAAAAAAAAGGCGGGGGATATAGTTTGGAAGTAGAATGCCCCTGGCAATTCCCAGTACCAAAATAAATTTTTAAAAAAGAAATTAAAGTAGAGTGCCTCCTTTTTCATTCAGATTCAGTAGTGAGTGGAAAGGAATGATAGCAATATTTCAATAAAATATATCTCTTGGATTGAAGCAACTGGCTTTCTTTTCTAAGAGATATGCTAATATATGAAGGTAGTATTTTCTTTCTTTTTTTTTTTTTTTTTTTGCAGTACTGGAGTCTGACCTTGGAGGCATTCTATCTCCAAGCTACACCCTAGCCTGATTTTTTATTCTTTATTTTTGAAACAGGGTCTCACTAAGTTGCAGAGGGCTTCACTAAGCAGCTGAGGCTGGTCGAGAACCTGTAATTCTCCTGTCTCAGCCTTCCAGTACTGGGATTACAAGCATGTGCTACTACGCCCAGCTGAAGGTAATGTTTTCTAACTGTTCTCAGCAGTTTTGCTACTGCATTTACCAAGCAAGAGCCATTGCAAGGGGAGGAAGAGAGAACTGGAACCAAAGACATGTTGGGGAGGCAAAGGAAAGAAGAGATTGCAAAAATGTTCCAGTCTCTGGGTTGTGAATATTCTGCTGGGTACACCTTTTTATATCCTAGCTTCTAAAATCCAGGTCAGCATATGCAACATAATTGTCTCTGCTTCCATATGGTGACAGAATTCTAGCACATGTATCATGTTCTCAATAAATGGGCAAAATGAAAACGCTGCATAAGTTGTTTCCCCTCGGTTACATTCCAAAATAGAGAACCTCAACCCTTCCCAGTCATGGAACACAAATTTTAAGAACTGAAATAGTATCAGTTATGAAGGCACTTTTGCAAGGATGGGAGTAACAACAATCTACACTGAAGTCAGAGCTGCCATCTGATTTTGATTTAACACAAAGTGGGGGAAATGCATTCCATTTAAGAATGACAAATAAAGCTGTCAATGTGATCCATTTATAGCCCCTTGGAGAATGTCACAGATCCATATAATGTTCTGAGAAGCTAGTTATCGTATTGCTTTTTCAAAGAGAGACGGCATAGAGGTGCCCCATGGATTCCTCTCTAAGGAAACTAACGTTAGCTGGAATCATTTTCTATAGTTTGTCCTAGCTGCATGTTCCTTTAAGGGGAGAATGTGAACCCCAGACATTTTATTAAATAGTGTGTAACAATGGAAAGGATGGAACTTGTTTGAGCTTGGTGAGAGGCAAAAAGAGGCCACAAGAAAATGAAGCCTAGTTATCTTTGAAGCTCCCACCATCCTGGCCTCATCAGTGTAAGGAGACCCTTTTTAAAGATCCACTGTGGACAAAAGTTATGGTAAACTATAAAAATCTTAATTATTAACGCCTAAAGTCCTAGTCATTTTTGAGCACTTTTTATGAGCTATTTTAGGATTGAGTACAAAGGCACATGCTAAAAACAAAGTGTTGGAAACATAGTCTCCCTATGCCTTATTTCTATACTCAGGCTTCTTCCTCTAAAGGAACAGTTTTCTATTAAATTACATATACATATATTCATGTATAAGAATATATAAAATATGACCCTCTGCAAGACATAGCTGATTTTTTTTTCTCCTTGGCATTGGCTGCTAAAAAACTGAGAATAAAATTTGTCACTATCTTCTAGAAAGAGTGTTGAATTTCATGGCATAAATTTTGAGTATGAATCTCTCTGCTGGCCTTATCTTATGTTCGTAGCCTTATTTTTTCCTTGGACTCATTTTTTCTTACGTATTTGGAATATATTTTATATTGCTGTACAGTATGTATTTTTATTAGGCCTTTCTCTGTAAGCCTTAAATCCTTTCCAGCATATAAATAAAATATATAACATTTATAGATAGTCCTTTTTTTTCTCCTATGGAGGGTTGCAAAATTTTTTATAGGCAATGTAAAATTGATTACCATAAGTGTATGAACATTAATATACTGGCATGTATAGTAATTAATTTTTGTGATATTTCATTCAGTAGTTCAGTTAGACTTTTTGTTGTGTGTGTGTGGTACTGGCAATTGAACCCAGGGGCATTCTACCTCTATAGCCCCAGCTCTTTTTTTAATTTTTTGTTTTGAAACAGAGTCTCACTAGGTTGCTGAGAGTCTTGCTATGTTGCCAAGGTTGTTCTCGAACCAGTGATCTTCCTATCTCAGCCTTCAAAGTACTAAGATTATAGACATGTGACCCCATGTCTGGCTCAATTAGACTTTCTTAATATTTATACATAGTTTTAGAGCTGAGATTCTTAGCCTGAGGTCCATCAACTCTTTCAAAACATATGCTAAAAATTGTGCATCTAAATTTCTATTAAGAGTTTAAAAATTATAATCCAATTCTAAAAGGTATGATCCAAGATATTAAAAATTATTGCTTTGCTATGAAATAACCCTAAAAGACCTTAATGACCTTGGTCTTATTCAGTCAACTGACAAAATTCAGTACCTACTAAGTGCCTAGCAATGTAATAGATATTCAGAGAATGACAGGAAACAGGGAAGCTTGACCTCTGACCTCGGGGTTATTCTAGTCCAGTAGGGATGAGGGTAGACAATAAAAACAAATGTGGAATGATCAGATGAAAATGGATCAGATGTAATAAAAACAAATGTGGAATGATCAGATGAAAATGGATCAGATGTAATAGAAGGTGAGTGAGACGATGTACGTAGGGAAGCTCTCTCTGAGGAAGTGACATCTTTTTTTTTTTTGCGGTATTGGGGATTGAACTCAGGGGCGTTCTAACTCCGAGCTATACCCCCAGCCCTATTTTTTTTATTCTTTATTTTTGAAACCGAGTCTCACTAAGTTGCGGAGTGCCTCACTAGGTAGCTGAGGCTAATCGCGAACCGGGATCCTACGGTCTCAGCCTCCCCAATGCTGGGATTACAAGCCGGCTTAGGAAGTGACATCTTAACTAGGCCAAACAAGATCTGAGGAAAGAACATTCTAGAGAGAGGGAAGAGTTAACTCAAAGACCTAAGGGAGATACACATTTGTTATAATCTATAACTCTTCTAGAAGATATGAATGGTAGATCTCTAATTTTACATTTTACATACTTTGGTCTTGAAATATCTGCATGATCTTTTCCTTATTTTCTAAAAATTACATTTCCCTAATGTGAGGTCAAGCTATTTTTAGATATCCTCAAAATGCACTGCACTTTGTTACACATTAAGTTTATTCAATAAATATTGGAGCCTATCCTCTTTAAGGCACTGTGGGATTTGCCCCTGAGATACTTTCCACAGACCAAATGAAAACTGACTGCCATATATGTAAACCATAATGCACCTTAAATCAATCCTGTCTTGATCTGTGTCCTAAGTTTATGAGCCAAGTAAATTCTAGAGCCCAGACCGGTTAATGCATAGTTTAAAACACAAAGCTCTTTAGAAGGGCACCAAACACCTCATTAAAGTTGGAGAAGGATAAGGAGGAGAAAGGATCACATAATGAAAACTGAAACTAAAAAATTCTCCAAAATGGAAACATTGTTCTCTATGGCTTGGAAAACACTGCATGGGTCTGGCTGCATAAATCATTAAATTAAGATGTGAATAAAGATCATAAGTAGCTCCCACATTATTAGATGCTAGCTTTCCTGAACTAAATTATTTGAATATGTTTAGGAAATAGTATGTCAATAAGATGAATATGATGCTAAGGTCACAGAATTCTATCTGGTGTTTACCAGGTACCTTGCTGAGGACTCCATGCATACAGCCTTTAAGGTAGGAACTATTACTAGTTTTATTTTATAGATAGGGAGAAACTGAAGTTTAGAGAAGTGAAATGATTGGCTGGAGTCACAAAGTTCATTGGAGGAGCCACAAGGACTGGAACCTAAGCAGTCTGACTCCTCCAAACACCATCTTGGAAGTTGTCCATCAGCCCTATCACTTACACTATAGGAGCCTGGCAGCGTGGGAATGATCTCTGGTAAACTTGTATTTCCTTGCTGGCTAAAAGACTTTGGGGAACAACAACATTTTCCAGTTAATTTGAATATTAACCAAACTAAGATAAGATGGCAAATCTGCTATTAAGAATAACACATATAATTTTTTAAAAGGTTACTTGACTTTGGATCAGAGTCAATTATTTGGACTATCAATACTATTCCCTCTTAGAAAAGAGGGAAAGTATGAAGGGGAAAGAGGGAGAGAATGAAAGAGAAAAAATGAAGTTAAATGTATTTATTTTAAACTTCCCTTAAAAAGACAAATACTATTTTGCTAACTGATTTCTGCTCCCATTGAACTCATTATTTTTTTATATTGGACATTTCAATATTCAAAAGGGAGATTTTAAAACTATATCTAAATTCAGAAATCAAACAATCATTTCCCGGTCTCTCTTCCTGGAGGCTGTAGGGAGATAAATCCCTCTAGAATAATTGGGGCATAAAGAGCATATCATGGACTTATATACCATTAATTGAATTATTTGTATAATGTCACATTCTGCCAAACACGGTAAAACTTTGTTTTATCCTTACAATGATCTTTTTAGTAGTCTTTATTCTTAATCACAGTTCTCAACTCTGGAAATGGGGTCCCATAAAAGTTGCTCACATGTCAAAGTCCTCCCAGTTTATGAATAGAGATGCTGGTGCCAGGCCTAGCAACACTGGAGCTCAGGCTCCCTACAATTTCCCCATACTATTTCCCTTTGTTTGATCATGTTTCCTATTCTTCTGACATATTGAGGAGGATACGCCATTTCCTAACATGGGCAGTCTAAACCCTTTAGCATTTAAGGCTGTCAACCATCTGGACTTTTTCTCAAAGCTTCAAATGTCCCTCCACCCACGACCCAGCCAAATTCTACTGCTCTTAAAGGTCCAGTTCAAATTCTGCTTTTCCAAGTCACCTTCCAGACCTCCCCAGCACAGAGGAAGTGTGCTGAAGAGCTGCCTCTGATGCCAACCACTGCGGATGACCCTGGCATCTCTGAGAGCTTCAGCAGCCTGGAGCATATCGAAGAGTATGAGTGTTGAGCTGAATGTGTCATTGAGCATTTTCACAGAAGCACATTCAGAGCTTTTATCAGTTTCTTAAAACTTAATAACTACTCAGCACTCTCCAGTTCTGGAAACTATAATGACATTAAATGCCAATATTCCCTGGGCAGGATTGCAAGATTTAGCAAATAAAAATGTTATGTGGGACATATTTATACTAAAGCGTGACTTTTGTATTTAAATTAAAACTTAACTGGGCATTCTTTACTTGAACTGCAAACTTTTTCCTGAATGTTTCCTAGATATTAGTCTTATATCCCAACTATATTGAATGCCAACATCTGAAGGGCAAGGGAATTCATTATTTCCTGAGAACTTCACACTCAACTCTTACTGATAATTATTGATTTGTTTTGGGGATCCAGCAGAACCACTTTGGAACATTTTTTATTTGAAGTCAGCAATGAATCCAATAGTTATACTATGGCTTTATATGGCTTTTGCTACAAGAAAACAGATGCCCATCATATACTGCAAACCAATTTGAGCAGCTCTGCTGTTTCCTATGTTCCTGCATACATTTTTAAAAAGTCCTCTTAGAAAGAATCTGGGAAAATTAAAAACAAGCCCAGATTATTATTGAACCTCCAAATGAGCTCTTCAGATCCTTTGTTTGAAAGATCACTAAAGGCATTTGTTAAAAATGGAATTGTCTTTGTGCAATCCCGACCTGTCAATTCAGAACTGTGCAGAATGTCTTCAAGCAATCTAGTTTTTTAAAACTCCTTCTAGATAACAGTTATGTACTCTAAAATTTAAGGACTCCTTGTTTATGTCTGTAATACTCTAGAAAGGACTGATCTCTAAGTTAGAGAAGAAATGTCATTTTAGTCCTTAAAGATGAGCTACGGACATTTTGGAGTTCAAAACAACAATCATCTTTTAAAAGTATCTGGAGTCTATCGCACTAGTGTTAAGTGCTCAGCATTGTAGATTTTCCATTTGGAGGTTCTAAGCATTTAAAGAGAATTGGTAAACTAATGATAGGTATTAAAAGGCTGCTGGATGGATCATTAAAATAGTGCACTAGTCACTGAAGTTTATAGAGGACAGAAGAAATTTAAAAATAGGCTTCTCATAGTAGAATGGTCTAATGCTGCTACCCAGGGTGAGTCTGGGCAATCTAAGGCACCTTGGAATTTCTGAAAGAGACTCATTGTTCAAAGGTCCCGCACAGTCCCTATTGATTGGTCTGGAAGTTGTTAAGGCTGGGATTCTATACTTTAGGGTCTAAGATTTTGGAAACTTCAGTTTCCTTACCAAAGAGAACAATGGGGGACTCCAGATGAAGAAGGAGAATCCTTAGATGAACAAAGAATTTGACTTAACGGAAGGTGATAGAGGGAGGGGGGACACCCTGATGAGCATGATGTACTTTCACGAACACATCAAGGTCAATCACTAAACTGACCTTGGGAAAGAGGGAGGAGGAGGGAGTGAGACGGGGATTGGGGAAGGGTTAAATGAGAAATGTGGGCATGGATGTCTTTACCTATACTAGCTTGTACCTAACAAAGATGTGTGATTATAATGCACCAAATAAGGGAAAGATGAAAAAAAAAAAAGGATTTTTTAAAGTTACACCAGGAGATTTTTGATCTATGTAATTGGGAGCCCATCTCTATTAAAGTGGCAGAAACAGCTAAGACATTTGTAGATCGGCTTCAATCCTTGGTGCCTACCTGGCCTTCGTTTGCCTCCTTGCTGGGAGGAGTTATCGGATTAGCAGCAATAGTCATTCTAGGCTTTTGCATTCTACTACTCGTTGTACACCTTGTGATCAATGCCTATGTTAGTGTACGAGCAGATTTACATGGAATAAAAATGCAAGCACTGCCTCGCACAGAGCCTGGTAGTCAATGACGGGTTCGATTTTCTCAGGGCAATGTCAACCTAAGACAGGGCTCATTGAATGACTCATCGAGACCCCATGACGGATAAGATTGAGCACCTGGTAGGAAACGACCTAAGACAGGCACAGTCCTTCGTGCATTTTAAAATAAAAACAGGGGAGTTGTGGGAGCCCAGTTGGGCCCTCTCCTCCAAGGCAGTTGCTATCTGCATATATGAGTAATTATACTGACTCTTCTGCTATGGCTACATCGGCATTTCAAAGTCTGGAGATTGCTCCTAAGATACGTAGATGAGTAGATGAAAGATCCTCCCACTTCTTAGAAAGTAAATATATGAGCCGGGCGTGGTGGTGCACGCTTGTAATCCCAGCATTCGGGAGGCTGAGACCAGAGGATCTGGGTTCGCGGCCAGCCTCAGCTACCTAGTGAGGCACTCTGCAACTTAGTGAGACTCTGTTTCAAAATAAAGAATAAAAAAAAAATAGGGCTGGGGGTATAGCTTGGAAGTAGAATGCCCCTGAGTTCAATCCCCAGTACCGCAAAAAAAAAAAAAAAAAAAAAAAAAAAAAAAAAAAAA
>PVLC010012552.1:0-44008 GCA_004027655.1 Graphiurus murinus
AAGGGGCAGCATGGAGGGAATGAGAGGGAGTGGGGAAATGGAACCTTCCTCCCCCTCCTCCAGGAGAGCCTGCCCACCAAAGCTTCAAAACACATGCATAATTTAAGGCTAAAGAATACAAATTACTAAAACAGCCAGCGAAGCATAAATTCATTTGAAATTAATTTTATGGAACAGTCTGAAGGAGTAAAATAAGTTACCATTAACTGCAAGAAAGAAAACAATTTGGATAAAATATGTAAAAGTTAATGCTAACCAAAGAATTGGAGGAGGGGCAGTGTTCTAAGTGTGGTTTAGGCAGGCATAGGTTTTTGTGCTCAGAAAAAGGATGGAACTTCTGGCAAACTTATAGGTAAACAAACACGTTAAGCATGTAGGGTAATCTCTAAAATTCCAGAGAAACAATGTCTAGTTTAAAAACCAACAGAAGGAAAAGGGGTCTATAGAATATTTTAGTAACCCAACAGGAGGCAGAAAGTGAGAGGAAAACAAAAAAGAATTAGAGGACAAGGATATTCCAAAGAGATCTCTGTCCACACGACAATGCTTTTGAGTTACCAAGCAGTCCGTTTTCACCAGGATTTCCAGTGCACAGCAGTGGTGGCTGGTAGATGTTTAACATCCTGCTGAGTGGAGGTGGGGCAGGGCTGTCTCATAGTGCTTCCTAATTTCTCTGGTGTAAATATTTCCACTATGACCACTTTCGAGTTACCAATGTAACATCAACCAGTTCATAAAATTTCTAGAAATGTAACAATAATATCTAGTGAGCTCATGGGTCCTGGTTCCAGCACACCACTGTTTATCTCTTGGGGACAAACAGGCTTTCCTCCATGATCTTCATACTACATATAACTTTTTGGCAATAAAATGAAAATTAAACAGATTCAACAATAATGAGATATCACTGTCATAATGGCCCAAATCAGAGATACTGACAATATCGAAGGCTGGTGAGAATGTGAAGTAACAAGAATCCAGTCTTTGCTGGTAGGAACGAAAAATAGTACAGCCACTTTGGAAGGGTTTGGCAGTTTTGTAAGAATCATACTCTTACCATATGATCTAGTAGTCACACTCCTTGGTATTCAACTCAAAGGCATTGAAAACTTATGTCCACACAAAAGTCTGCACACAGATGTTTATAACACCTTTTCTTATAATTGCCAAAACTTGGTGCAACAAGATGCCCTTAGGAGGTCAATGGAAGAAGACTGTGGTACATTCAGACAATGGAATATTATTTAGCTCTAAAAAGACATGTATTATACCAAGTGATGTGTATCAATGTATCACTTTGCATCTCACTATAATGTATAATTACAACGCACCAATGAAAGCATAAAAATAAAGAAATGAAGTGTTAAGCTGTGAAGAGATGTAGAAGAATCTTGAATGCATATTAATATTACTATATGAAATAAGCCAATGCGAAAAAGCCACATACAGTATGGCTGCAACCATTTGACATTCTGGAAAAAGCAACACTATGGAGACAGGGAAAGATCTGTGGTTGTCTGGAGGTGGGGATGGAGTAGTGGTATATAGGCATCATATAGAGGATTTTTAGGATAGTGAAAATGTGCTGTATGATACTATAGCTGGGGATACATGACATTATTAATTGGTCCAAACCCATAGAATGTATGACATCAGGAGTGACCCTTCGGTAAGCTATGGATTTTAGGTAACTGATGTGTCAGCGTAGGTTCACGAATTATAATAAACATGCTGCTGGGCGGGGGTGATGGTAGTGGAGGAGGCTATGCATGTGTGGAAATAGGGGGTTTAAGGGAGATCTCTGTGCCTGCCTCCCAGTTTTACTGCTCTAAAAAATAAAGTAAAATTCTCTGCATGTTTCTTCTCTAACGGAAACCATAAGGGATTTATTGGGAAACCAGGAGTTGGTGGCATTCTGTTATTAGAGTATTTATCATAGAGTTATGGAAGGCTAGAAATTTATGATCCTTGCTAGCAAAGCCAGATCAATACAAAGATAAATGTCCTCAGCACAATAAAATTTATATCATCCACATGATAATTGACCACTGTGTCATACGTTCAATCACTCATCTCATTATCTGATGTAACTAGCAGGAAGGCTAATATGTATGTGATTTATTAAAGCACACTAGTGTGAAATTCCCAGCCCAGCTTACCTGTTATCTGTCCTTGGCAACATAGTGTAACATACGGTCGTCCACCTCCAGTAGCAGGATTCCACATAAAGAATCAACCTAGTTCAATGCTAGGCATCTTTTCTTGAATTAGAAGTGATCTGAGCTGTCCTTACTCTCTCTCTTTTACTTTTCTTCCCCTTCTCCCAGTTGTGGATTTTGCCTTCATTTCTATCCCCAGAGTACCAGTGGCCTGCCCTAGAGCAGATGTGGGTGGATAGATGTCCTTAAAAGAACCTTAACTGTCACTGATTTGCAGCTTCGAGTATGTTTTGTGACAAAGTCATTCCATCACCTATCTATGTATGTCACTGAGATCCATGGCTTAGAGCTCAGGACACTCTATTGCACCAGGCCAGGAAATCAGCATGTCCCCTGTGGAGAAAGAATGGGGGAAATGGGGAAGAAACTAGAAAGCTAACGATTTAGAGACCTATGCATAGAGATAGTTCCTAACAGTGGGAGTGGAAACTGTTCCAAATGCCTCCCTCCCTTCTCTCTCAACCCCCTGGGAACATTTGTTGCCTGCAATGTCTGTGCTTTGCTTTGCAAGGGTTAATCAGATGGCCTATTATTCAGCAAATTAAAAGCTTGGCTGCCTGAGAGTTCCTTTCAGCGGAGGATTAGGGTCTCTGATGAGGCTTTGATGTAATAGATGGAGCTGTTCTGCTCCATCATGCTAATGGAGGAGTTGTAAGGACTCCCCAGACTCTCTTTGGCAGTCGGTGTCTTTATTCATTCCCTTGCCTAAAAAAGAAAAATATTTTATCTCGAAAAAATTTAGAGCTTGAACAAGGCACTGCATTGTCATCCTCGGGGGGTGAAGTGCTCATTCCTTGGTATGAGAGCACACAGAAGCAGTACTTGCTGGTCTCCTTGGGTGGCCACTCCTCAGGAAGAACTCTCTCTCCAAAGGGCAGCAGCATCAAGAATCTGGACCTTGTAGATTATTGTCCCGTGAAGCTTGCTGGCTTGGGAGTCGGCAGAAGGGGTGGCAGGTGACAGGCGTGCTGGTGGTTTGAGTCCTCGGGAACATGAACCAGGGTGGTTGATAGCTGTGTACATTCCTGATTTGCATAAAACATTTACAGCTCCATATTATCTGACAAGAGTTTTTCCAGGCTTTCAGTAGTGGTCAGGTGGTTATGAAAGCCTGGCTTAGCTCATTTCCTCAATTTGAGGTTCAGATGCATCAGCAATAGCCATGGAATTGGCAACCTGCCAGAGAAGTGTTCAATCCATTTATGCCGGTACCCAAAGAACACACATTTAGGGAAGGGCACAAAATGTGGGTGATGGTGACACTAGGACCATTGCAGCTGCAGGCCATTATCATTCTTCTTCATCTAATTTCTACCCCCACTGCATACTACAGCCTGCAATGCTAGCTGGAACCATTCTTGCCATTTAGGAGGCAAATCTGACCGTCTTGTTTCCACACCCACTTGTGCAAAGCCCCAGGCCTGCTCCCCCCGCCACCCACCTCCTTTGAGCTGCTTTCAGTTCATGGGCTAAACTTTCCCTGCAGTCTTCTTTTCCTTCTTTGCAGTGATCAGCACATGGTACCTTGGCATCTGCCTTCCCTTTTTGATTGATGCCAGGGCGTGGGCATTGCATCCACATGTTAGGAATCAAGGGACCCGAGCCTGTAAAAGTTCACCGAGTCTCTGGTAGAGTCAGCCCTGGATTAAGATCAGAGGTCTGTGCCTCCTTGTATTGGCCACCCAGGGTGAATATTTTTACTAGAAGTTTCTTTGATATTAGGCATCAGTTGGGATTAAAGAGCCTTATAAGAAACAGCCTTATGGAACTCATGGCCCTGGTTTTTGGAGGGTAACTGTATCCATTAGTTACATGCAGTCATTTCTGTGAACCCCTAAGAAAGCTCTATCTGTCATCTCACTACCAATTATCACTATTACATCATAGTTGTCTAAGCAGCTGGTCTGTTTGTATATCATGGATTTAAAAAAATACAGAACAGACATTTCCCATTCACATTTCCTATTAGGAAGCCCAGAGCTAAGCTGTGGCCCTCTCTAGCAAGATCGTTCATTTGGCATTCTAATTCCTATCTTTCTTCCTGAATTTTCCCTTCACTTCATTTTTTCTCTTCTGCTTATAATTATTTTTTTTTATCTTGCCCTATTTCATATATCTTTATTTAAGCATGGGTTGTTGTAAGATGTCTTAAATTATTTCTGGAACAGGATGAAGTATTAAAAATCAATTGCATGCACTGCTGGTGGGAATGCAAAACGGTGCGGCTGCTGTGGAAAGCAGGCTGGTGGGTCTTCAAAAGGTAAACATACCATTCCATATGATCCGGCAATCCACCCCAGGAGAAATGAAAACACGTGTCCATGTAAAAATGTGGACAGAAATGTTTATAAAAACATTAGATCAGAATAGCTTACAAATGAAATAATCCCCCAATTCTACCAACTGATGAATAGATGAATAAAATATGGCATATCCATACAATGGAACAGTTTTAGCAATAAAAAGGAATAAAACATTAATATATACTGTGACAGAGATGGACCTTGAAAACATGCTAAGTAAAAGAAGCCAATCACAAAAACCCACACGTATTATACTAGATTAGGTAAATCCATAGAAACAGAAAATAGATTAGTAGTAATCTGGATGGAAGAGATTGAAAGTAAATGGGGAGTGACTGCTAAAGGATACAGAGTTTCTTTCTGGGATAATGAAAGTGTTCTAAGCCAGGCGTGGTGGCACACACTTGTAATCCCTGCATTTGGGAGGCTGAGACAGGAGGATTGGAGGTTCAAAGTCAGCCTTGGCAACTTTGCAAGGCTCTCAGCAACCTAGTGAGATCCTGTTTTCAAATAAGAAATAAAATCAGGCTGAGGGTGTAGCTTGGAGGTAGAATATTCTTGAGTTCAATCCCCAGTACCAAAAAAAAAAAAATATATATATATATATGTATATATATATATACATATATATATATATATATAAAACACTTGTACAACTGTGTGAACATACTAAGTAAAGATCTGTGAATTATACATTTTAAATGAATAAGCTGTATGGTTCGTGGCTTAATCTCATTAAAGCTGTTATAAAATTATTTACAGTAATTACTCTATTGTAAATTTTATGGTATAGTTTTTGCTGTTTTTCTTACACTTGTAATTTTTACTTAGTGTCAGACATGCACATAATAGCCAAACCCGCTCATTTGCAGCAGAATCTGCAGACTTGATTGGGATTGATTCTTCAAGGGTAAGGGACGGCCTTCCCATAGTACACAATTCCCTTGATATTATTTAGTCTGGCACATATAATCCACCAAACTCAGGGGTTTAGGAGCGCATCCCAAGCCTGTAGATGCACGTTTTGTGGCAGTGTTTTGTATTCACTGCTCATTGTTTTTGCAACTTAATCTCTGCTCTCATCCTCTTACTCTACCTGGCAATGAAAACAAATGAGAAAGTAAGAGAACAACTAAGAGATATAACATTGTTGCAGGTGAGGAAAAAGAATGTTCAAGAAGGTGGGGCAGGTCCACAGGGCCATTAGCCAGGGCGTAAATGGAGTACTTGAGTACTGGGAGAACTAAAAGAGGCCATGGAACCTGGGACTTGAGGCCTTTGGTCCCTTGAGAGAGGTTTCAATGGGTAGTGAAGGTAAAGGATATACTTATTTTCTGTTTGTAAGACTCAGCTGCAGTTCTGCCTATTGAAGTTTGCCTAAGATTCTACCAGTGGCTCTTTTCTTTTTTCACCCTTGATTTGTCTTCAAGTCCTACAACTACAGCTATCATTCTTCCCCCACCATGACTTCCCTCATGCAGACTGTGTTTTTTTTAAAGAGCACCCTCACTCCCTCCATTCTCTAATGGGGTGTCAGTTCATTTTTAAAGCAGATTTACTCTCACTGTCCAAAAACCTCCTTTCAATGTGGCTGATGTAAAGCAAGATCAAGCTCTTTGAGCAGGGCCTTCTAGGTCTGAAAAAAATGTTCCCAGGCAGATTCTCACCAGCATTAGAACTGCAGCTTCGTATTCTACTCTGTCCCCCTGAACCTTGTGTTTCACACCAGTGGGCCTCCCCAGGGGGCTCCAGTGTCCTTCTCTTGAATACCTTTCCCCTGTGCTTCTTTTCAATGTCCCCATTGTCCTTGAAGACCAAGTATCATCTCTTATGTGAAACACTTGTTCTATCTAGAATTGCTTACTTGTCTGAGTTATTCTAGTGCTTACACTTTTTAGCCTTGAGTTCTGATTATTTACGTCCATGTCCATTCTGCTACTTGTTTCTAAATTCTGTGGAAGCAAATGTCTTGTTCTGGGCATCTTTTCCCCCAAGCACTTGGTGGAGTGTCATTCACAGTAAACACCTAACATATTTTAAAATAGCTCAGTGATTCCAACCCCACCTGGTTCTCTAAGTATGTCCTATGTTTAAGTTCTGCATCCCCCCAGAAGATGCTGAGTTTCTTATGGGTGAATATGGCGTCTTTTGTTTGTTTTGCACCCTCCTACCCCCACCTCAGTCCTGAGAGGGTCCTGAGCATGCGATGGCCATGCACTGTGGAACTGGCTATTCATTTCTTCTACAGGGTGGCTGAGTACTATCCGTTCTTTCCCTTTGTAGAGAGAAATGCATACAAATGAGAAATATGGATTTAATTCAGGGCAGGGTGGCAAGCAGGATCAAGGGAAAGAGTTCAAGTCACATGTCCCTGGGCACTTAAGCCTGGACTAAGAAGCAGACCATGACTGTTTGTCAAAATGGAAATTGATTTTTGAATCAAAGAAATTAGCCAGACAATCAAAAACAAGAGTGCTCAAAGGCTTGAACTTGAAAATGCCGAAGTTCTTTATTTTTGCTGAATTGTCAGATCCTCAAAACCTCCCTGCCCCCTCCCCCACAAACACAGAACTTTGCAAATTCTGATAAGAACGTCTATCAAACAGAATTTTTGTCCTTAGCGGTAGGGAGTACAGTGAAAAAAGTAACTGATTATTGTATTATTAAAATCGAACTCAGGGAGCTATTGTACAATAATATTTCCTTCTTATGGTTTGACTGTCTCCAAAGTTCAGGTGATGACAATATTAGGAGGTGGGCCCTTTATGAAGTATTTAGGCCCAGAGGGCTCTCGCAGGCTCTCTCTCTCGCAGTCTCTCTCTCTCTCTCTCTCTCTCTCTCTCTCTCTTTCTCTCTCTCCTCTCTCTCATACTAGGGATCAAACCCAAGGGCATTCTATCTCCAAGCTAAACCCCCAGATCTATTTTATGTTTTATTTTGAACAAGTTCTCACTAAATTGCTGAGGATCTTGCTAAGTTGCTGAGGCTGGCCTTGAACCTGTGATCCTCCTGTCTCGGCCTCCTATATACAGGGATTACTGGCATGCACCACCACGCCTGGGGGTCCTCTCTCTTTTGTGAATGGGATTAGGTACTCTTATAATAGGGTTCAATGGAATAAGTTCGTCTCTCTTGTCCTTCTGCCATATGAGGACACAGCATTCTTCCCTTCTGGAGAAAACCTCTCAGAAGTAGAGAGTAGTCCTCATCACACAACTGAACCTGCTGGTGCCTTGACCTTGGATTTCACAAGCTCTAGAACTGTGAGAAAAATAAATTTCTGCCATTTCAAATTACCCAGTCTCAGTTACTCTGTTACAGCAGCACAAAATGTACTAAGACTCATCCAGCTCACTGGGTATGCCATAGCTGTCTTCTTCCAGTGGATTTACTTACTGTGTCCCCAGCATCTGGTGCAGTGGCTGCCTGCAGAGCTGGCATTTATCATGTGGTCACTGTGAACCACGTACTATATGCAGATTATCTTATTTACTACCCACAACAACCTTTATGACCATTTTATACGCTAAAAAAATGAGGCTCAGCCAGGTGCAGTAGCACGTATATGTAATCCCAATACAGGGGGATCTCAGGTTCGAGGACAACCTTGGCAACTTAGCGAGACCCTGATTCAAAATAAAAAATAAAAAGGGCTAGGGGTGTGGCTCAGAGGTAGAATGCCCTTGGGGTCAATCCTTAATACCAAACCAACCAACCAAACAAAAAAACAAAAAAAAAAACCCCGAAAACTGAGACTCAGTGAATGTAAAACTTGCACATTGTCATGTATCTCTAAGGGATAACATTAGATTTGTCCCCAATACTTGGCTCTTGATCTTTATTTATTATTGCCCCAATACTTTTTAAAAATGAATGATTACATGAGTCATGCTTAGGAAAATAATGGTTTGGTGATTGAGTATATCATTTAAATACATCAACAAACTCTCTTAAGGGTGATGTTTCTACAAACAAAAACGTCTTTATAAAACGGGTTTGCTAACTTCCGGATAACCTTGCCCCAGCTCACACACTCCATAATCACTAGCATCTGGATTCAGCTATCACCTCACCCTTTGATGTTCCTCATCTTCTTGGGCTGCTTCAAGCAAATATTTCCTTAATTTCCACCAGAAGCAAAGACTTCTATAGGAAGTCAAGTGGACCTCTAGTTTGCTGGCTGAGTCCAGGACTGACCTGTGGCCAGTCTCAGGCCTAGTGCAGGCCCAAGGGTGCTGCAGGAGTTTCTCAGCTGCACTGCAGCTGCGGTGAATACCAGCTCCTGGGAAGCTGCCACACTCTCAGTGGGGACGTGGAGCAATCGCAGGCTCCAGAGCTCTGAGACCACACCTTCCCCACCCTTTGAACTAGAGGTAGCTCTTGAATAGACTGACAACTCCATGCACAGTTGCTGGGCTGTGACTAAGTAATGGCTCCTGCTTTCTGCTGCCTTGACTGTGCCACATGGCTGGAGTTGCCTGGAGAAGTAACTGCTTAATTGTAAAGTGCTTTTCACAAAAACTCAACTAAGGAAGAAGGACTCGCAGAAAACAGGGAGAAGTGAGAAGGTGGTGACCTGGGACTGATAATTACCACCTCAAAGACTGCCTGAGTACTAGGACACAAAAACAGGGAGAGGCATGCTGTTCCCAGCCTTCTGCAAAGGCCACAGGATACTTGGGAAATACAGCTTAGACAGAAGAAGTAAGTGCCAACAGCAATCACAGAGCCGTGCCCTCCACACATGCGCCTTCTGTTGGCTTTCCCCTGCCACACCTCTGCTTACCTGAACCTCTGCCCCATCTTGACCTGCTACTCAGCCCTAGCCTGTTCCAGGTAGACTCTTCATCTTTTGATTAATGCTTCTACATAGCTCCCTCCTTCCTCCCTCAGACTGATCCTGCCTGTTGTCTCTGATCTACTGTCTCTCCCTGTGCACCTCTCATCTGTGGCCCTGGCCTGTCCTCAGGCAAGCAAACAGTGCTTGAGGACCTAGAATTTCTGTTCTCATAGCTTCTTCTCCAAGAGCACAACCTGTTGGTCTGGGCTTTTCTAATTGCTTAATACTGCTCACGCAATCAGAGAGGTAGAGCAAGACCAAGAGGTGCCTGTGTTGATGGGTTTCACCCTACATGTAGCTCTGGGGCTCTGTGTGTGCGTGTGTGTGTGTGGGGGGTACCCTGTTCTGTCTGCCTCAGCTAGGTCTCTCTCCAGCGACACTGGTGCACATGCCTTTGCTTGCTCATGGATTTGATTCTTAGGCTTCCAACCACATTGAACATTTTCCTCCCTTCTCCTTCTCTGAGTCTTTTCTGAGAAAAGTTCTCTGTCTTCCAGTTTCTGCTTGAGAAGCAGTATTCTTCCCTTTCCATTCCATTACGGAGCTCACTTGAGCTCCCTCTGGACCTTTGATGCTGACAGCTTTGCCTAAAGGTGAGGCTGGCTCACTTATTTCCCACCCCTGCACCAGGGATTCCAGTCCCCTCTTTGTCTTGGGAAAGATAGCAGCAGCCTCCCTGATGTTCTTAGACAGATTCATCCTCTCTCTTCTCTCTCTCTCTCTCTCTCTCTCTCTCTCTCTCTCTCTCTCTCTCTCTCTCTCTCTCCCATTACCACTTCAAAGGGAGACAGAGCTTCTTGTTCCAAACCCCTCCTTCCCACCTTCTTAGGGCTTTTTTTCTTTTAGCAACTAGTGAAGGTTCCTCTCTGATAACCACAGACTGCCTCACTGAGTTTGTGCTCAGAATATCATTTACCTGTTTCAGGTGAGGACCCCACTGCCCTAGCTCCCCACCCCAGATGTGAAGCTAGCCTACGATTTCAGTTCTCACCAGTGAGACACTAATACTCCACCACTAAATACTGTAATTTGTAAGCCAGGAAAACTGAAATGCAGTTAAATATACCACCAAACAGAAAATTGGTGGTTTACTAAAATAACACATGCCATGTCAAGTTTCTCAGTCTTTCTTTCCCTCCCTCCCTTCCTTCCTTCCTTCCTTCCTCTCCCCCCCCCCCCCCCCCCCCCCCCCCCCCCCCCCCCCCCCCCCCCGTCAGCATTAGTCATTCTGGGAAAATGCTTGTGTTTGTCAGTCTTGTCTTCCAGAATGGAAATTTTCTCCCAAGAGAGCACCATGCGCCCTGCTACTCAGCCTATAGTTAGTGAATTCTCCAGAGGATTTTTTCCTCTTGATGTGGAGCCCTCTGTCCATCAGGCTGCTGCTTGATGGTGATAGGAACCCTAGAGCAGCTCAGTGAATCATGGGGCAGGGGCATGTTTGCTCAGATTAAAAATGTTGAGATATTTTGTACCAATGGGAAGATATAACAACCTAAGTACCAAGCCCACAAGAAACTAACAGAAAATGCAAAAGGCAGAATATTGATAAAGAAATGAGAGGAGACCTAAGTCCTAAGTTTTGTCTAGTTTTACCCCACTGTGTGGGATCAGATTGCTCTCCCTCATCTTTTCTCCCCAAGTTCACCGGTATTTTTAGTTTTTGCTTTTTCAGCTGCTCTATATCAAGCGCATTTATTTGTGGTTTAACATTAGTCTATGACTTTAGATAAACAGCTCCCCCTTGCAGGCATCTAGCTTTTGGATTATGAAGTGGCAGTATACAGCTACAGCCCTGCTGAGTTGCAAGAGCATTATGGTCTGGGGGTAGAGAATGCTCAGGTGCCTTCAGCTCCACAGCCTGACTTTCCCTCTTGCTTTTTGACCATTTTTGGTATAAGTCAGGCTGGGAGAAGGTCGTGAATGGTTGCAACAACTTGTGTTTAATGTGATGACACTAATGAATTCTGAGAATTAATCTTCGGCCAAGAAAGCATGATGGAAAGTCCTAGAATTTCAAATTAGGTATTGGAGTGGCTTCCTTCAAAGCTGAAACTTGCTCTTTTTTTCTTCTGATGAATTTTTCTATCTTATGCAAATCACCTACCATAGTCTTGTAAATCCAGGTCTCTTATATATGTCTGATGGTATGAGTTTTTAATTCTGTTGTTTCATTTTGTTCCTTAGCACAGAGAAACCCATCTAACCCCAAATTAAGGGGGGGGTGGGAGAAAGAGAGATTTTAAAAATCAGAGCATGAAAGATTTACTTATAATGAGGTATGGAGGGGAGTAGTTTCCTTAAAGTTAGTCCATGCTTAGTTTCTTTTTTAGAGAGTGGAAGACTATGGGAAGAACTGAGCTGGGTAAAGCTTGGTTCCGAACTCTGAAATGCCTCTGTATCTTTGCCACCAATCTAGTTCACTTTAGTTTCTCCAAGACCTGACTCCATTCTCCCCAGCCCCAGGAAGTGTTTCCTGACTAGAGCTTCCCCCAAACACTCCCTGCCCGCAGCACTCCTTTACTGGCTGCCATTCTTCACAACATAGCTAGCAGGAGTTGGGGCACTGGCCTCGGCCTCATCTTCATCAGGACTTGACCCCAGTTTCCTCATCTTTTAAACAGCGGGTTAGAACAGAAAATCTTGGTCCCTGTGGCTCCAAAACTCTATGGTTTTGTGTTACTAGTTCTTGTCCTAAATACATAAGCAAACATTGGCTTTTGCTCTTTCCTGTGTTTCTCTGGTCCTTCCACTTTTCTAATTATATTATAGATCCTTGAAGAAAAGAATCATGCTTTTTATGGATTAGTTTACTTGGGCTAATTCTGATGCTGTGTAATAAATGTTTGCTGAGGAAAAGAAATAATATGATGCTATTATCTAGCATGATTTTCAGCTATATCTGCTCCTAAGGAATAACTTTCCTCTATTTATCAAAGTACCTTAATAATTGTATTTCAGACTGCCTCTTTGCTCTCCTGAGGAAAAAAGGTACACAGGAATGTTTTAGAAGAAGTCTGTACTCGCAAAGTCTTCTTGCCCTTCCCCTAAAAGCCCTCCAGTGCGGCTGGCTGTCACATGCTGCTTAGCATTCTGCCCATACACACTCGGCTTCAGTTTTGCTGATTCTGTGGCGTGACATTCAACCTACTCCAGAGTTACTGAGACAACCAGCAAATCCTCTCGATCCTTGCTTCCACATCAATGCTCACCAGCTCCAATTCTGGGATCTTCATGAGACAACAGAGTCACTTGTTAGTTTCTTCCTTGTCTGATTATCTCACTTCATTATTGACGGATCTCTCTTGCTCTCTCTGTGATCTAGAGAGACACCCTCTCCAAATCCCAAATGATCTTGCAATGGTGTTGAAAGCCTGACTTCTCCAGTGGATGCTAAAATTGTGAAATAAGAGATAGCACCGTCACGTGTACCTCTAGAATCCAGCACAGACCTAGCCTTGTAAGGCTGGATGGAGTACAGGGCTCCGATTCCCTCCCTCCCTCCCTCCCTCTCTTCCTTTCTTCCTTCCCTCCTTCCTTCCTTCCTCCCTCCTTCCCTCCCTCCCTCCCTTCTTTCTTTCTTTTTTTCCTTGTGGTATTAGGTATTGAACCCAGGGGCATTCTACCTCTGAGCTACCCCCCCCCAGCCCTATTTTATTTTTATTTTGAAATAGGGTCTCAGTAGGTTGATGAGAATGTCACTATTTTCTGAGTCTGTTCTCAAACCTGTGATACTCAACCTCCCAAGTACTGGGATTGCAGGTGTGAGCCACCATGTCTGGCTCTGATCTCTTTTAATCCTATTTGAGTTTTACTACTGGTGTGCCTAAAGGACTCTGTCCTCAGGTCTCACCTGGAATGTTTCCCAGGGCACCTGTCTGTGCAGGAAGATAGAGGCAGCTTTGGTCCATTGTCCTCTTCACATCCTACACATTTTTAAAAATTGCTCCTCAGCCTCCCTCCCTGCTTGGCCCTCTGAGCTTGTTCACGTGAGGTGTTGGTGCTAGTCCCTAGGTGGTGTGTGCTGCCCAGTCCTGTGCTCTTTATTCCTTGGCACCTACTGGAAGTCAGATGGAGCCTCACAGCTACCGCAGGAAGGCAGGTAGGAAGCGGAAACCAACAAGTGATGCCAGGTGGGGAAGCAAGGGCTCTGTGTCCCTGTGCTTGGGGAAACAGCCTTAGCTGTGGATTCAGAAGATCCTGGACTCCATACCACCGGTTCTCTCTGAGCTCCAGGGAGTATTGTGTAGCCCCAGGAACAGGTGACTATTTTTATCTTCAGCGTTTTCATACAGCATCCCTCAAGCCAGGAGGACCCGTCCATCACCTGAATCGCTGGCCATCTAGCTAGCTCTCGGATCCTTTCTTTTCTCATGAAACACAGTGATTCACATTTATTTCCCTTCGGCAGTCACACAGACAGATGAATATACATGGTATCAAGAGAAGACTGATGTAAAGACAGGAGCAGTCTTTTTCAAGCTTGAGCACTGGTTTTGTACTGTTGATTGGAAAAATAACAGGTTATACAAAAGATCCTGAACCTATAAAAGTCAAATGATTGATTTCTACATATGGCAAGGTGGAGGTGGTATTTATAGTCCTGTGGGTAGCAGAATGGGGATCATCCAGCTGCTGCTGGCTTTTCTAGCTGCAAGCTCCAGCTCCAAGATTCAGGGAAGCCCTGAATCAATCCTCAAACAGACTGACCGGAAAAGTTACCTAATATCCTTCAGGACTGGAAGGTGAGGGAGGTAAAAGTGTTTTGAAATGAGAGCTGTAAAGATTAGAGCTCTTTTTGTAAGTCCTAAATGGTTGGGGGTTGTTTTAGGAACTCTGCTTAAAAGTTGTGCTGATCTTTTTTTTTTTTTTAACCATTTGTCAGTGCATTTAATAATTTAAAATATGTGGTATTTTAGATGCCACTGACATGCCACAATTGGGTAAACTAAAGCCGTTTATTTCATGGAGTGAGTGGGCAGAATGGCATCCAGTATTCATCCTGAGCCTCCAGTGTGAGCTAAAGTGTGATAACAGGGCGGATGTTGAAATTTCTTCTGCTCACCAAGGGCAGCTACACAGAATAGAAATGGGATGGTAATTGGAGAAGTACTCATCAGATTCCATTTTGCTAGGAATTTCCTTGTGTCAAAACCATCTTTAGTAATGCAGAACACACAGTAAAATGTTTCAAATAATTGTTTCCTTTGAAAAGGACATCGAATCTGAAACAGAAAGTGGTTATACCGGTGCAGTTTTAACCAATTAAGAGCAGTGGAATTTAAGTGCAATCTGATTTTTACCATTTTGAATGGACTTTTTGTTCCCTGCTTGCATAATTCTATCCAATTCACTTCCTATTTTGAGGTTTTTCTCTTTCTTCAGAAAAAAAAACAATAGAAATCACATCGCAAAACTTTATTTCTTTAATATTTGTTTCTTGCCCCACAAGCTCCTAAATATATTTTCCCCACCACAAAGTAATAAATGTTTCATGTTTTAGGATTTGATTGTGGTGATAGTATTTAATTCTAAAGACTTCTAAAATAGAACATATAGACTAATCAACTTCACTAATTCCACTGAAAATACTTTTTTATAATAAAAAGCCAGACAGAAAATTGTCTGACCAGTCTACTTTTTCAGTGTTTTGAATACTTCAAAGTAAATTGATGGTACAATTTGATTGTGTTTCTAATATTTTCTTAAAACAAACTAAAATAGATATCTGGTGTTTGAATTAATAATTAATTATTATTATAATTTTTAATTTCTGGTACATGCTAATAAAGAGCTGTGTAAGGTTAATGATCAGGTTTCATAAATGAGCCTTCTTGCTTCCTGCCTTCTATATTCACAGGGAATAGGATGTCTAAGATTATCCTTTGAATTATTTGTTGATTTTTGCAAACAGGTGTCTTATTAAGGATTTTGAAGAGCGGCCTTCTGTAACACATCTCCTCGACCATCCATTTATTAAAGGAGCTCACGGAAAGGTTTTGTTTCTGCAAAAACAGCTGGCCAAGGTGCTCCAAGACCAGAAGCATCTGAACCCTGTTGCTAAAACCAGGTACAGCACTCTGTGTCTTTCTGCATCCTCCCCTCTTGTTATTTATAAAAATGGCATGACAGGTGTCTTGATTTGCCTGGCATTTTCGAGGGTTTAATTTATGTGACATTAAGTGCTCCACGGCTGTGGATGAGCAGGCAGGCTTCAGAAACAAACTGCACATGTGGTTCTGGTGGCTAATTTCTTTCAAATAGCAGAAGTCTCACTGCCCTCATGTTCAGTTAGCTCTAGTTAAAAACCAACAGATAATGTATATATTTGTATTTAATATAAATGTGGATATTTAAAAACCAATAAAAGTAACTGTGCAAAAGTAACCATGGTTGAGATTGTGTGAAAAATCTTTACTTGGCTGTTGGCAGAATGGGGAGCAGAAATATAGACTGTAGTGACTTTGGAAAGATTACATGTTAAATACCAGAGGCTTTGTGTTTATGTGCTCTGAGACTGTTTCCTCTTCAGTTGAAACTTCTTTAGAGTCAATTTAGTACTTTCAAATGATTTTTTTTTCAGATATTGGTGATGCAATCTAAAGCAATTGTGATTCCTATCTTACCTATCCCTACCACTTTTTTGTAAGGCAAAATTAAAAAGAAATCTTTATTTTCTGGGAAAAGTACTTAAAACAGTGTTCTGTGGTGAGTCTCTTAGAAATAGATCTTTGGTTTCTCTCCAGAGGGTGGCAGGATTTCTCTTTAAGAAAAAAAAAATTAAATGCAAATAAACCTACTTCCTCTGCTCAGCAATTACTTGGTTTTATAAAACCAGCCAGGGTGCAGATAAGCTCCAGTCCATTATTATTAAAAGGACATTCAAAGTACCGGAGGTGAAGAAAATAAAATATCATAAGTCACAAGTTCTAGAAATATTCATATATTCTGCAGAAAATTGTTTACAAATCAAAAACCCAAACATTGGCGTCAGAACTCACAGGAGCTGGAGGCGTAGTTTCAAGGTGACTATATTTTGCTGATTTTTTTCCACCTACCACCAGGTTCCATTTTGGGTAGCTCAAAACAAAAATTTTCCTATTCAAGCCCCTTTTCCACTGCCATTTCTGTTTCTACAGCTTGCGTATGGGTAGAGAAATTCTTGTGACTTTTTGAAGCAATAGGAACTTGTGTTTAAGCCCCACACAATTGAAATCCTCTTTCTTTCCTTGCTTTTGTTCCTGTACGGCCCCCTAACACACACACACACACACACACACACACACACACACACACACCACACACACACACACACACACACACACACACACACACACATACACACACAATGAAGATGAAATACAATAAAACATAAACCAAGTTGAAAACAAACCCACCATTTAAATGCTCTAAGTCAAATCCAGCGTCTCCTCATCTCCCTGTTCTGAAATCTGCTGCAGAAGGGTTTTCTAAGCCTCCTTTTGCAGTTACCCAGTTTTATACATTTTGCCTGACTCGCCTCTCTAGATGTATGTTCTCTTTTTAAACACTTTTTTTCTTTCACCATAGAAAATCACGACTTCATGCTCTCTCATCCCCTTCCTCTAATTTCTCTTTATCTTTGTTAACTCCCTTTGATGTTGAAAAGCCTCAAAGGGTGCAAAGGCTTCTCAGGGGTCTTTGTAATCTTGAGTTTCACTCAGTAGTTTGTGTTTCTTTGAACAGTCCTTAAAAAAAAATACAACCTCACAAAATAGGTATCAAAACTTTAAACAGCCCCTTCCTTGGGGGGTAGGAAAATGAATTAATTTGGAAGGAAACATAATGCATGTAATTGACACTTTCCCTGCTACCTTTCCCACAGGACGACTTCCTTTTAGAAACTGACAAGGAGTTGGCCACATAAATATTATTTAAGCCCACCAGGAAGATCTCTCATTTGATGTTGATAAGTCATTTTTTTAAATTGTGAATTTCTGATAAGGTGGAAAAAATCAAAAAATAAAAGAACCAGATTTGCACCCCAACTCAGCCACTTGCTGGATAAAGTATTTAATTTTTTCTATTCTGAAATCTCTTCTATAAAATGGGTATAATTTTGAAGGTTGAGTCTACATGTAAAATGCCAATAAGAGTGCTGGACACAGAGTTAACCCTCAACAAATGTATTAGTAAAAATGATATACATGGTCTCTTTAATTTCGAATCTTTCTTTTTAACACTAGTTCTTGCTTTCATCTGTGAAAATTTGACTTTTTGCTTGGTGTGGAAGATCATGACAACAAACAGTACTGTCAATTTCTCTTTCCTATTTAAAATCTAATTTATTCATTTATTCTTTGTGTAGATGTCAGGCTCTGTGTTGAACAGAAGGACTACAAAGGCAAATCAGATACACAACCTGATAAAGAGCTAGTGGTCTGGTGTGTGATGCAGACAAGAATCAGATAAGAGCAACTCACATGAAAAGTACTTGATGTAGAATGCCTGGGTACCCTACAGAGCACCTGAGAAAGGGTACCCAGTCATCCTGGAGTTGAGATGTTTGAGCAAGATCCCCTGGAACTGGTGGGAAGATTATCCTTGAACTGTCCTGAAGAACAAATAGAAGATGGTTAGGAAAGGGGTATTACAGGTAGACAGGAAAGAATGAGCAAAGAGCAAAGGAACAAGGCTGGAGAGAGCTCAGGGAATTTTATGAACAATTAGTTCATTAGAGCTTGGTGTGGGACAGGTAAGAAGGAGAAACAAGGTAGCCTTCGAAGGGGTCAGGTCATGATGGACCTAAGGAACTTGGATTCGTTCCGTAGGTGGTAGGGAGCACTGAAGGGTTCCAAGCAGGGATGTATTCCAGAAGATCATTCTGATTGCAGCTGGGAGTAGGAATGGAGCAGGGCAAGGCTGGCACCAGGAATAAGAGAGAGCAGCTGGTGCAGTTATAAATGGTGGAAGATGTTCAGGTAATGGTATTGCCGGGATCTAGTGGTGAATTAGTTGAGGGACATTAGGGGAAGAGAGAAGTGTGTCAGAGCCTACCTGTTTCCATCAGCATTCTAACTGCTGTGACTCAATAAACCTAACCACACAATTTAGAGAAAGGAAGAGTTATTTACTCACAGTTCTAGAGATTTCAAGGACTCAGTCCATATTAGATTGGGTCAGATGTGTAGAGTTCATGGCATGGAGGCAGGAAGCAGAGACAGAGTATAGCACAAAGCCTCTGCTCTCACATCAAGAAAGTCAGAAGCAAGAGAGCAAGCAAGGAGATCCAGGGACGTAAGCACAGTTCCCAATGTTATAATACCAGTGACTCTCCTCCTCCAACCACATCCCCCCCTGCCTAGGTTATCTATCATCCAGTAAATCCACTACAATGGATTTATCCCCTGATGAGATTCAACCCATCAACTCTGAACATCAATGCATGAGCTCTTTCAGGGGACATTCTATATATAACCATAACACTACCCAAATTGAACTGCCTCCTTGCCCTGGTTCACACTGCAATAAAATAGAAATTTCCAGAAACTAAGAGACAGAGACCAGTCAAGAAAACCACTCCTTCTTCCTATCCTGTCAAAGACAATACAAAGTACTTGCAGATATTACATACAGCTTCCAAGTTTTTGCCCAAAGTAGGGTTCCTCAGTGGTCCAAACAGGCCTACTCACTGACCCTCAGAAGCAGCTTTGATTTTGAGGGCTGATCCAGAAGAATGAGACCTATAACCTCAGGAACACTGCTTAGTTTCTGCAAAGGCAAGGAAGGACCTCATCACTCTTAGTTCTTTCCCCAGGGGAGAGAGAAGTTAGTAGTTATAGAGGTCTGAGGGAAGAAGACAGGTTCTTAAGGAATAGGGAAGACTGATGGGTGAATGGCAAGGGTCTTATGTAGAGGGAGATGTTGAAGACAGAAGAGAGGAGGTAGTAGAGGAAGTGAGAGGGAGTAGATCAGGGCTCTAAGAGGAAGGCTGGTTGGTCTTAGGGAGAAAACTTCTAAGTTGGGAAAGATACTTCAAAGTTAGATGAAAACACTCAGAAATCAAGGGAGTAAAGGAAACACTAGGAGGTAACTCATGTTGAAAGATCTTTATTTTTTCCAAAAAACCAAGCAAAGTGATCTCAGGGTTGGGAGTGGGATTTGGACTTCAGGAAGGTGTTAAACCTTTGAAATAGACACCATGAGGAATGCAATAAGGAATCAATTAAAGATAGACATAATTGCTCAAGAACACAGAAAACCGAAGCAGAAAGTAACTGAATACAGTGTTCCAGGGTAGGGAAGTTAATCACTGTTTAGGATAATGCATGTCAAGCACTCAGGACAGTGTTGGATATTAAAACTCTCAGAAAATGTACCATTGCTACTCCCATCTTCCCCATCTGTCATCTCCAGTGGCTTAGCAACAAAGAGCATGAATAGAGAAAGCAGAGTCTGTGGGCTTCCCCAGGCTGGAGCCTGATTCAGTGGATGTGACAGGTGACAAAGGAAAGGCAGTCAAGGTTAGGAGTTTCCTTGTGGTCTCTACAGCAGAGTGAAGAAAGTGGAGATAGAGTGCCTTCTTGACTTTTAGGCTGAGTCTTGCAGGGACTGGCAGTCACCATGAAGACAGAGTGCAGACTCAGAGGAGGATGGAGAGAAAAGGAGGATAGAACTGAGATCTTGGGAACTTTTGAGAGATAATTAGGAGCTAGGCAGAGCCAGATTTGTAGACAATTTTAGTGCAATAGAAAGAAAAGGTTTTTTAAAGTGGTGACAAGTTCAGGAACCCTGAGATCAAAATGTGAGAAGGAGCCTCGATCACATGACAGGCATGTTGTGCCCCTGCAGGTGGCTAGGGACTTGCTGAGACCACAAATGTTAAACACCAAGGGTCTGCGCTAAGTATTACTTTGAAGAATAATTAAGTTGCTGGGGTTTTTTTCTACTCTGCTTAATGGATTTTGGTTCTGCCCTTGTAATTTGCCTGAGGCTGATTAAAACAATGACTTCGGTTTTTCTGATTTCTTTTCGACCTGCAGCAATGACCTTTAAAAACAGATTTTTCACTGCTTAGATGAAAAACAGGTGGTTACTATAATAATTTCTACCTAAACATTCTTTTTTTTTTTTTTTTTAACAAAATCTATGCAGTGTAATGTTTGTTGGAGCGATGTGACCTTACATTAGCAGTCAATCTACTCATGTAGTCAGAGGAGTCCAGGTGGTATCTCTGTCCATATTTGACTCCCAGTGGAACAGAGTCACATCTAGATGGTCTGCCATTGTTATTATCTTCCTAGGTCTATAATTGTATAGTTATAGTCAAATACAAGTTTCCTTTTAGTTCTGTATCAAAGAACATACTGAAATGGAAAATATTTGGAAGAAGTATTCAACACCACTGACTGTGTGATACCAACAGCACTCTCCTTAGTTTTGAACATTCTCCTTACTGTTTAGAACCACTGACTATAGTGGTAAGGAGACAGCCCCAGGGCTCTGTCTATGGCCGCAGAGACATTTGTCTGAGAGTCTGGAGGACCACCGTCTTTGAGCCTGGACCCTCCCCCTCCCCCTCTCCTTCGTCCTCTCCTTCTCTTCCTTCCCCTCCCTTCTCCTCTCTTTTGGTACTGGGGATTGAATCCATGGGCATTCCACATCTGAGCTACACCCCCAACCCTACTTTTATTTTGAAAGAGAGTCTCACTAAATTACCCTGTTCTAACCTGGAACCTGCAATCCTTCTGTCTCAGCTTCCCAAGAACTGGGATTACAGGCGTGCGCACCATACCCGATTCCTCTCTTCTTTATCCCCCTTTTCACCTCCACCATCAACAGATGTTACTCCTTTTGTATCTGGAATCTGGTGGGAGTATTAGTCATTGTGTTAGTTAGCTTTCTGTTGCTGTGACCAAAATACCTGACACAAACAACATAAAATCGAAAGGTTGATTTGGGCTCATGGTTTCAGTCTACGGTCTGCTGGCTCCATCACACTGGGCCTGAGAGGCAGAAATCAGGATGCAAGGGTGTGGTGGAGCAGAGTTGCTCAGTTCATGGCAGCCAGGAAGGGTGGGGGGCAGGAAGGGGGGGGCAGGAAGGATGGGGGGGGACAGAAGAAAGAAGAGAGACCTTTCCAGGAGATGCTCCCTGTGACTTACCTCCCCCAGTGGGGTCCCGCCTCCCAGCAATCCATTCCATCATCAATGGATGAACCCACTGATGACATCAGAACCCTCAGCTCCAGTCGCATCTCAAACACCCCACCTCTGAACACGTGGGACTTTGGGGGACATTCCAGATCCAAGCCACCATAGTCACTCTGCACTCCTTCCAGTTCTGTCCTTGAGTGGAGGGATGGGCTCTGATCTGGATGTGGAGGAGCAGAGGCAGAGGTGACCTTGGTCCTGCCACAGGATGACTGTCTAAAAGGACACAGGGTGAGAGTGTGCTCTTATGAGCATGTGGCCTGGAGGGATTGTTGCCCTCCAGTTCTGGAGTAGCACTTTAGAGAGCCTCCCTCTGTCCTTCATTCTCCTTTGTTGCGAGGGAGTGGGGAAAGGACCACATCCTGCCTCTTCTGAGTGGTGCTCCTCCAGCCCTGTTGGGAGCCTCCTCTCCAGAGGCAGCAGACAGGGACAAGTAAGGGAGTAAGGAGTCACTGTGGGGCAAAATCACTCATAGGGCCAGCAGCTCAAACAAAGACGTTGGCAGGCCCAGTGTTGGACTGTTGAAGAGCATTCACACAGGCATAGTTTAGCGGTAATGCAGGCATAAACAGTTCCTGCAGTATCGGAACCTTTCCTACACAGGGGCTGGGCCAGAGGCATTCCAAGAAAGTCTGCATTTTCTACGTCATCTCTGTCCGCTGTGGTCCTAGCAGAGCTCAGAGCCCTGCCTCTGGCCCTAGCTCCCCACTCTGCAGATCCTGTCCTTCCTCTCCACCCAGTTCCTCGGCTCTCAACATTCAGACTTGCTCTCATCCCCACTGCACTTAATCCATGGACTCAGACACCAGGTCTCTCCTTTCTTGATTCTTGAAATCTAAGCCAACCCTACTCTGAACCCCAACCCCCACTAGTACACCAAACCCAAACTCTAGGTATCAATCTGAGCCAGAGGATCCCATCTGAGCTTCAACCCCAAAACTTTACTTGTCTGAGAAGCCAGGTTTGATCACTAATATTCTCAGTCTCATAAACACAAGTTGGAAATTTAACAGAAGGGAATCAGAAGGTAATAGAGACATTCCTGGAAGTTGAAAATGTCTTCTGAACCATGAAGACTACAATACCTTACCATATACTCTCAATTTAACAATGCCTTTTGCTATTTATCCATCCACTTTATATATCTCTCTTCATTTTGCTAAGCTTTGTAATATTCAACTATTTTTTAAGTTGGAGATCTGTAATTTTCACATTCAACAAGGAATTTCAACAAAAATTGATTAATAGATGCTATTCTTAAGTAAGGCACTAGGTGGGGCATGTTAAGGACAAGTTTAGGCTTGTGGTTACTACTGATAAATCATTTGATACAAGAAAATAAAAAAGAATTAAAATAGAAAAATAAAAACAACTAAAATAGATAAATATAAGACAAGTTTTCAAAGAAAAAAATATATATATATATGAAACCTGGGGTGATGTTTGAAAAGAGGTAGAAATGTGAATCGGTAATATTTTTTCTCTTCAGTAGGCCCTCCCAGCCCATAGCCAAAGGAGGAGGATGAAGCGGAGGCAGTCTCAAGGAGCATTAGTTGGGGAAGGCAGATAGGGAAATATACATGTTATCTATATTCCCCACATCCCAGTTAGGAAAGTGAGTAGCCTTTATCAGAGTGGAAATATCTTGCATCTACATCAACTTCTAGATTGCTAGCTTTGATTTTGGGGAACAAATTATTCTAAAGATTGTGTGTGTGTGTGTGTGTGTGTGTGTGTGTGTGTGTGTGTGTGTGGTACTGGGGATTGAACCCAGAGCATGCTACCTCTGAGCTACATACCCAGCTCCTCCCACCCTCCCCCCTTTAAAAAATTTTTTTTTTTGAAACAAGGTCTTGCTAATTTACTGAGGCTGTCCTCAAACCTGCAATTCTCCTGTCTCAGACTCCCAAGTACTGAGATTAACAGGCCTGTGCCATGGATTAGGGGGCAGCTTATTCTAAAGAATTTAATTACCCACAACCAAGGGAAGAGATCACAGAATGCTAATAACAGCAGGAAAAATAGTATTTTAAGGCTGTCCTTTACTTATAATTTTTTTTTTTTTTTTTTTTTTTTTTTTTGGTGGTACTGGGGATGGAACGCAGGGGCATTCTACCTTTGAGCTACACCTCCAGCTCTCTTTTATTCTTTTTTTTAAATTTGGAAACAGGATCTCACTAAGTTGCAGAGGGCCTTACTGAGTTGCTGAGGCTGGCTGTGAACCTGTGATCCTCCTGTCTCAGCCTCCCAAGTACTAGGATTACAAGCATGCGTCACCACGCCCGGCTACTTATAAAATATTATTATATATTATAAAATATGTATTTGGGGAAGATTTTCATGAGAATCAGGCTAAATTTACAGACAGCATCTGCATGATTCCTAGAGTTGAATTTGTGAAACAGACAGACATTCAGACATTCTGCTGGGGGCTCAGTATAAATCCAGTAGTACCAAGATCAAAACTGATATGTTCACACTGAAAACAAACTTTCTGGCAGAGTACATTTATTTGTGAGATTGCAGTGGGGCTTTGTCAATGCCTCCACTTTTAGTTGGCTATAAAAATATCATCTAGGGCCGGGCGTGGTGGTGCACGCTTGCTTGTAATCCCAGCATTTGGGAGGCTGAGACCGGAGGATCCGGGTTAGCAGCCAGCCTCAGCTACCTAGTAAGGCCCTCCGCAACTTAGTGAGACCCTGTTTCAAAATAAAGAATTAAAAAAAAATAGGGCTGGGGGTGTAGCTCAGAGGTAGAATGCCCCTGAGTTCAATCCCCAGTACCGAAAAAAAAAAAAAAAAAATCATCCAACATGAAGCTATCCCTTCATGCAGTTCAAGCTGCCTTTTTTTTTTTTTTTTTTTTTTTTTTTTTTTTTTTTTTTGCGGTACTGGGGATGGAACCTGGGGACATTCTACCTCCGAGCTACAGTCCCAGTCCTATTTTTTAATTTTTTATTTTGAAACAGGTCTCACTAAGTTGTGGAGGGCCTCACTAAGCAGTTGAGGCTGGCCACCAACTGGGATCCTCCAGTCTCAGCCTCCCGAATGCTGGGATTACAAGTGTGTGCCACCACGCCCGGCTTCAAGCCACCTTTTAAGTCCAGGATGGGAGGAACTGGAGGAAAACACCCCTGAGAAGCACACCAGTGGTTCAGTAGTATTTCAGATTCCGATTTCCTCCCCGATTTGCCTGTTACCATCTGCCTGGCAGACCTCTGAGATGGCGTCTCTTGCATTTTGCCTAGAGAGTTTAGTTTCACCCAGAGTGTTTAGTTGCACTTAGTGTGGGAGGGGGGAGTGGAGGAAGACTGCTTATTTCATCTCGATGGGAGCCAGAGCTCTGGACAGGTTTAAATTTCTTACTTTCTTTGTCAACTGACAACATGATGTGTAGAATAAACTCTAACTTAGCTTTTTTTCCCCCCACACAATTATAAGATGTGAATTTGGAAGGAGAAAAACTAGCTGAATTTAATATGATGAGAATTTAATTATTTCATTACAAAGTGTTGTATTATTTTTCTTTATGATGAACTTTAAGAAAAAAAAAAAAAAGCTTAGGTTTATGCAGAGGAGGTTTTGGCCAGAAACACTGAAATATTTAGCCAAATGGCTAGCTAGAAGTAGGCAGCAGCTCTGAGTTATAGTGAGAATCTCTGTTTCTTTTTTCCATGTGAGTGTGTGGTACTGTGGATTAAGCCCAGGGGCATTCTACCTCTGAGCTACCTCCCCAGCCCTTTTTTATTTTGAAACAGGGTCTTGCTAAGTTAAAAATCTGTATTTCAAACCAGTATGATTTCTCTTTGAAGAGAAACAGATCAATAAATGTTCTCTTTAATAATTTGAAAAATGCTTAGGTTATAAATTTGATTTCATTAAATAAAATTAGGGTTCATTCTTTTTTTGATCTTTATATGAATTAGCAAAACTGGTTCTAGTGCTAGAGATAACTAATAGTATGCCTTAAATATCCCTTCTTCTACTCTACCAGTAATGGGGAGTGGGAAGTAAGATTTAATTTAATACGTTAGAAGAGAAAAAAAAAAGTCAGTGTTTTACTTGCCAATTTTTATGTGTTATAAGCTCAAAACTCAATTTGCAGAGCTCATGAATTTGCTTCTTCCCTTTTTTTTTAACCTATGTTATGAAATGCATGTAACAAGGGGTATGGCATATACTAGGATTCTGTGATTTACACATTGTATTTACAGTTTCTGGGACTCAGAAATAAAGCACCATTCCCAACTTGGTGAGATGTTAAAACTACAGAAAGCTTCCAAACATATAGTAAATAAGAAAGAACTGGTCATTGCTTACATTTCATCTTATTTATTTGAAAGACCACAAAGGACTGTGTCAGTGGATGACACCCTCTTACACTCTGATGGTGGGCATGAGTTGACTGGGAAGAACCCAGCAGTGATGGGTTCCTCTACTGGTGAATTTATCGTACGTGGAAGGACATTTTACATGAAATTTTGTTCCCACTAGGTATTCCCACTTGGTAATGCTTCCCACTGTGGCAGAAAAGAGATTTGAACCGTGGAGCTCACCTCCTCTAACCATTCCACAGGGAGAGTTTGATGTCTGTCCTGGACATGCTCTTACTGCCTCTGTCTCTGAAGTCTCTGAGTGTCAAGTGATAACACTAGGAATGAGCCATCCTCGCCCACCTTCGGCTATTTTACTTATTGTCTGAATGCTGCTGTTCTGTTGATACATTTCTAGGCGTGAAAGGATGCATACCAGAAGACCCTATCACGTGGAGGATGCTGAAAAATACTGCCTGGAGGATGATTTGGTTAATCTAGAAGTTCTGGATGAGGTACTCAATATTTAGTAGACAATTCTCCTGATAGCATTTGTTTCATGCCAATGGTTTGACCTTTCTGTTGTCGACTGTGTTTTCCTAAGGTCATCTGAAAAGTTAATTGTTTGTATAGCCACGGGGTAAAGCTCAGGGAGCCTTTAGTTGCTGTGACTATGATCCTGTGTTGTGTTCATTTATAGTCCCTAGAATGATGAAGAGAAAGGATTTAGATTTTTTTCCAATAAAGCCCTTTATATGATAGGCTTAAATGACCTATTCTACCAGCTGGAATTATTTTCTACCTAATAAAAAAAATTCAGTTAACCCTCAAGTTAAAATGGTTGTTTTTTTTTTTTTTTTTCATAAAGAGGAGATTCATTTGGGGAAATAGTGAAGTTAAAAGCTTGCATTCTAAAGCCAAAATCTGTGATAATCCCCACTTAAAATACGTGCATTTAATAGAGCTGTTAATTGCACCAGACTTGGACCTGCTTCTGAGTCTAATTCTGGGGACCTTTAACACTAAATCACTAACATGAAATGTAAAGTGTTCAATTCCATATTCCCACCACCTAGACTTTAAGCACAATGCTTTATAATAGGAATGGTCCATTAAATCAAATTCTAAATAGAAAATTTCTATTTAGTGGGACAAGATCCCCCCCCGGTACAAATAAAATACTTGTTGACTATCTCAATGTCCTTTAACAAGATCTAATTCTTTCAGCATATTCCTATTTTTTTTCTTTCAAGACAAATATCTGCATCATTTTAGTGATTTAGGATCAGTAGGCTCACTGTATGAGTTAAATGAACTAGTTTAATCTTTTAAAGAAAAACATTCTTGTAAGTATGAATTTGTGGTTATTTTAAGTCTTTACCTTAATTGAATATAATGTTTATTGTCAGTACCATTTATCCTCTTCTTAGGATACAATTATTCATCAGTTGCAAAAACGTTATGCGGACTCACTGATTTACACATATGTTGGAGATATACTGATTGCCTTAAACCCCTTCCAGAATCTCAGCATATACTCTCCACAGGTAAGAAATGCTTTAAGAGCATAATACTTCTTAGCAGGAAATTAAAAACTGCAAAGGTTGTGCTGGGGGTGTAGCTCAGTAGTAGAGTGCTTGCCTAGCATGCACAAGACCCTGGGTTCAATCTCTAGTACTGCAAATAATAGTAAGTAAAATCACATGGGTGAGTGAAAAGAAAGAAGTGATAATAAAACCATGCCACTCTATGGGCATGAAACTATAGAGAATAATGCAATACAGATGGAATTTTGACTCGGGGGGTAACTTTTTAAAGCAAGCTGCAACAATAATGGCTAACATTACTGAGTACTTCCTTCAGGATAGGCACTGGGTTATAGTCAGTTCTCACAACCCTGTGAGACAGGTATATTAGTAAGCCTGTTTAGCAGAAGAAGAGACTTAGTGCTTGCACAGGTTTGTGAAGCCAAAAAATTCAGAGCTAGGGATTGGACTCAGGCCTGCAGACCCTAGAGCCTTCCTGAAGCAGCAAATCCCCTAAGAAGTGGCAAAAATCTTGGTTTCCTGGGCAACAGATAATGAAAGCATTAGATGGTACAGTGGAGCCTTAGACAGTTCCTTTAAGTTAGTTATTTCTTTTTCTTCAGTTTTCCAGGCTTTATCATGGGGTGAAACGTGCCTCAAATCCCCCGCACATATTTGCCTCGGCAGATGCTGCTTACCAGTGCTTGGTCACTTTCAGCAAAGACCAGGTAGGGAATCATCTTCCTTTCCTACCAAGTCCCAGGGTAAGACATGCTCCCTCCCCCTCTTCAGCTCCTAAGTCTTCCTGAAAATAGGAAAGGAAATCACAGCTCAGAGCAACCAGAACACCGCTAAAGTCATGGTAACAAGAAAAGGAGAGAACCCTTCTCAAGAAACATGAAACATTCACCTCAGGAGCACTCATTTGCTCTCATGAAATGTAATAAAGATGTCTCTAATATAAATATAATGAGAATGTAGAGCAAACACACCCTGATCACATACAATGATTATAATTAAAAAAACAGGATGCAGACTGGCATAAATGAAATTCCTTCCTATTAAGGTCTCAGAATTTTCATGATTTTGCCCTTCTTATATGAAATTTTGTACTTGGGCTGCCAGTGATCTCACAGCACGCTGTTTAGCTGCTGAGAAACTGGGATGGGTTGGATGAAGAGTGAATAGACCTTAAACTCAGTTTAAGTTGAACATAAACTTTGCTCATACATTTTAACTTTCTAGGCTTCCAGTTCATAGAGGTGATACATTCTACCTTTAACCATTCCTTTCTTCTTAATAGGTCTATTTTGCTTTGTTTCTTTATTCTATTTGCAGTAGAGGTTCTCTAATTTGGTAAGCAAATTTCATGAAAGAATCACTGTGTGTGTATTTCTTGAGACCTGTGATGTCCAAACTTCTGGTTTTGTTGAGGAATAAATGAAATTATAACAATGCAAGTTACAATATAGGATACATAGATTCACTGTAGGTTAGAAACTTGGCTTCTCCTGGTCTTACCCTTCAGAAACTTATGAAATATCCATATATTTTCATGGGGAAGAAGTAAATGGAGAGAGATCATGTGTTTTGCAAGCCAAGAAGTATCTCACTGTTCCTTCCCCCTTTCTTTCTGACACCAAATGTGTGTTTCCCAAAATTAACCAATTCTCCAATTCTCTGACATCGCCTGGGTATCCTACAACTTCATTCAATTCTGACACTATCTGGAGTTAGTACAGACCCCACAGAATAAAGGGCTCAGTCCCACAAAACTGCCCCCACTTCAGATGCCAACCACAAACAGAGTACCCAGACTTCCTGCACTTCTGTCAAGACAAATATCAAAATCAGGAGTTCCCAGGACCACCCTAAGGTTTGCTAGTTCACTAAAACAAAGCACAGAACTCAAGAAAACAATTCTGTTTACCCATTTACTAAAAAGGGTGCAAGCCAGGACTGGACACATGGAAGAGATGCGTGAGGCACGGTACATGGGGGAGGTAGTACAAAGGGCTGTGACACGCAGAGCTTCTGTGACCAGTGGGCACTCCCCTCCCAGCTCCTGGATGTGCTCATCAACTCAGATGCTCATTGGATCTCATTGTTAAAGAGTTTTTATAATACAACCTCCAACCATCTTCCTTTCTCTGGAGTTGGGTGGTACAGTTGAAAGTTCCCACCCTATAATCACCTATTCTTTCCTTTTTGGTGACCAATCCCCATCCTAGGGAAGCATCTAGGGCCCCCACCTTGAGCCACCTCATTAGTGATAATCTGAGGTATGGTTGAAAAGGGACTCTTGTGAATAATACAAGCTTCTCCTATCTCTCAGGACATTCTAAGGGTTTTAGGAGCTTTATCCCAGGAACCAGGGATAAAGACCAAGCATGTAATTTTTATTATACCACATCCCCTAATTTCCTCTATGCATAAAAAGTTCCTAGAAATGAATGATAAAAGGTCAACGATACAATTTTAAAAATAGGCAAGGGATATGGATAGGTCACTAAAGAAAAAATACAAGTGACCTTAAACATATGGAAAGATGCCCAACCTCACTCATAATAAAATAAATGCAGATTAAAACTGCACTGAAGGTGGGCGTGGTAGATTGCAGGTTCATGGCCAGCCTTAGCAACCTTGTGAGGCCCTCTGCAACTTAGTGAGACCCTGTTTCAAAACAAAAAATAAAATTGGACTAGGGGTGTAGCTTGAAGGTTAGAATGACCCTGAGTTCAATCCTCAGTACCAAACAAACAAACAAACAAACAAACAAAAAACTGTACTGAGATACCATTTTTCATCCATCAAATTGGCAAAAATCCAACCATTCTCTGTTGGTGAGGTGTAGGAGGGAGGAACAGTCCTTGATAGCTGGTACAGTCCTCAGCTATCAAGTTTACGACCAGCCAACATCCTACTTCTCAGCATTTATTCTGCAGATAAACCCAAATATAATTATAATGATCTATGTATAATGTTGTTTGTTGAAATATTGTTTGTCATAACAAAAGAAATAACTCAAGTAGCCATCTGTAAATAGATTATGGTACATCTGTATATGGGAACAGCAAACAGTTGTACCAAAGGTTGAAGAAGCTCTCCATGTCCTGAAATGGAAAGATTCCTAGGGTAGATTTATTACTCAGTGAAAATTTAAGGTATACAGTAGAAGATGTTACATGAAAACCATAGTTGAATGCACAAATTGGTTCTATGCCCTGCATTCTTCTCTTGACACTCTATTTTCCATGTCAGTGTGTTGTCATCAGTGGAGAAAGTGGCTCGGGGAAGACGGAGAGCACCCACCTGATTGTTCAGCATCTGACTTTCTTGGGAAAGGTATTGACCAACCTGCTTTATGTATCATGGCTACAAGTTCCTGCAGAGCAGCTGCATATTTTACAAATAATGGTTGTACTGTTTTTAATGAGGGGTTACATAAAAACATTCCATCTTTGTTATGTCTGCCTCCTGGTAGCAAGGCCTCTTAAGATGTCAGCATGCCATCCTTATTTCACGTAGCGGGGAAAATAATGCCAGCACGAATTCACTAGATTATCAGCAATTAATTTTTCTTGTTTTCAATGTAATAGAAACATTTAGCCATTAAGTAGTAAAAGTGGTTAAACACTGTAAACAGGATCAGGGAGGGCCACTACTGTGATTGGAAGGGCTGAAAGTAGAAATATTTGAGAAAAAGTTAAGGGAAATGAACATTTAAGTTTGGTGAAATGAGCATTGAAGGAACAATGGCAAAGCTAGTCTAGTAGTTACTTATACTTGGAATTATGTTTCTAAGGAAGAACTTAAGGAATATTTTTTATAAGTGAGGCTTATTGACAATATAATGGATGACTGAGAAAAGTTATGGCATCTCTCTATTTAAAATTCTTTCTAAGCTGTGCATGGTGATGCACATCTGTAATCCCAGTACTTTGGAGACTGAGGCAGGAGGATCGCAAGTTCAAGGCCAGCCTCAGCAATTTAGCAAGACTGACCTGAGCAATTAGCTCTGTTTCAAAATATATAAAAAGGGTTGGGGGTGTAGCCTAGAGGTAGAATACCTGAGTTCAATCCTCAGCGTGTACACACACACACACACACACACACACACACATACACACACACTAAACTGTTACACACTTATACACATTATACATTACACATTATACACACTTTCTAAACTGTTAGCATTTTACTTGTTAAAGATTATAAATGAATTGCAGCAAGATTTTAAAACTGCTGCCCTAATCTGGTCTAATCTGATTCACATGCACCTAGTGAATCAGTTGTTCATCTGAAAAGTGATACTGGGGGTTGATGCTGATTTCCCCAGATGGAGTTCTTTGGAAAAGCACAATGTGAGCCTTGGTGGCCACGGGAGGGGTGCATGGCAACTTTGCTGGAGTAACATTTCTGAAGGCTTCTCTTGACTCTGCTCTGTTTGGCCCAGGCCAACAATCAGACCTTGCGAGAGAAAATTCTACAAGTCAACTCTCTCGTGGAAGCCTTTGGGAACGCGTGCACTGCCATCAATGACAACTCGAGCCGTTTCGGAAAATATCTGGAGATGATGTTCACACCCACCGGAGCTGTGATGGGGGCAAGAATCTCTGAATATCTCCTTGAAAAGTCCAGAGTTATAAAGCAGGCAGTGTAGGTGTATGACTTTATCACTCTGGTTTTGCTCTGCAATAGCAACTTGGAGGCTTTGGGAGTTTTAGTGGTTGCTTTTTTGTCCTTGTTCTTTGGCATTTCTCCAGCCTCCCCAAAAGCAAGTAATTATTTAAGCTGAGTGGTAGTTCTTGACCTAAAAGCTGTTAAGGGGCACAGTGTAAAGGGCGGGGAGGGGAGAGAATGCTTGGGGATAAGTGCACCTGTTTCTTCTGGGTTGGTCGTATCAGGTAGAATTTAACAGTATTGCAGATACTTTGAAAACTCATTAGATCCCTGAGAATAGTCTAAGCCAGGCATGGTGGCTCACACCTGTAATCCTATACCTGAACTGGGAGGCTGAGACAGGAGGATTGCAGGTTCAAGGCCAGCCTCAGCAACTTAGCGAGATTCTGTTTCAAAATAAAAAAAAATTAAAAGGGCTGGGGATGTAACTCAGAGGTAGAATGGCCCTGGATTCAATCCTCAGTACAAACAAAACATTGAGGATATTCCATGTTAATTTTTTCCCTAGATGGAAAGAAAGAGAAGCAACACAATTATTCTGTTTTAAGAAGAACAATGTAGTAACCAGTAATAGTAATCAGTAGCATGGACTTTGCTCTGGGTTCAAATCCTGGCTCTGATACTGTAATTTGGGCATGTCCCAACCCTTTCCATATCTAATCTGTGAAATTGAGGTGCTACTAGTGCTAGACCATGGGTTTGCTGTGAGGATTAATGAGTTCATTTATACAAAGTTATTTAAAAAATGCCTGCTATGGTGCATATGGTGCATGGTACCAGAGCATTAGCACCTCCTCTTCCTCCTTTCCTTCCTCCTCCTCCTCCTCCTCCATCTCCTTCTTCTCTTCCATTATTATTATTATTTATAATTATTATAATTATAATTATAATTATTATTATTATTATTATTATTGCAGGATACCAGAGTTCCTCAGGAGCATGGCTTCCTATACACATAGACATGCATTATTGAGTGCCTGCTGTATGCCAGTGCCATGTTCTCTGCTGGGTTGTGAGCGTAAACAAGATAGACAAGGTTCCTATATTGACAGAGCTTGGAGTGAGGGGTGGGTAGAGGAGAGACAGTCACATCACAAGAATTAAATGAACTAACTTACATGTAGAGCAAATGTATTAAGTGCCAGGAAGCAAGGTAAGGTGCTAGGAAGGTGAGACAGGGGGAGAGGAATGCACAGAACCTAGTCCAGGAGAAAAGGGCTCCCCAGCTACGAGATATTTAGTCTGCGATCCTGGAGTTACCCAAGAATCAGGGAAATATGAGACTGGGACCAGACCACGCAGGGCTTTGGAGGCAGGCTGAGGATTTTGAACCTTTTTCTAAAGGTATAGGAGCTATGGAACATTTTTGAGCAGGAAAGTCACCAAACCCAGCATGCTTTGTGAAATGCTAACGCCAGCTTCTGCGGAGTGGTGGAGATGAGAGCAGGTCCAGGTGCCTGCCAGGAGGCTGTTGTTAAGTCTATGCGGGAGGGAGTAGCAGCCTGGACCAAGGTGGTGGAGAGGCTGACGGGGCTAAGGGCTGCGGAGCAAGCAGAATCCACAGGCCAGGTCTAGCACTAGGGCCCAGCTCAGCGCTAGAGTGCATGTCTAGCATGTGCCAGGCCCTGGGTTCCACCCCCAGCACGACCAAAAAACAAAAACTCAAACCCATGCCTTCTCCTCTACCACACACTTAGAGTTTCCTCAAATAGTGGAGACCCGTGGCGTGAACATTAAACAGAGAAGCAGAAAGATGGAGTGTAAAGTGTTCGTGCTTCTCCGTGGCTTCTTGATTCATTTTGAGGAAGTTGCCTGCTTTTTTCTCCCCGTTTGTGATGCTTTTACAGTTTAGGGAGCTACCTCTGACAGAGTGGAAGCTGTCAGGCTCTGTGTTCAGATGCAGAGTGCTCTTTTACAAAGATCGTGTGTGGTGGGTTCCTCTCACTTCTGTGCCAACTTCTGGGGCATGTCGCTCATTAGCAACGACATCCTTACTCCTTCCTTTCCTCACGGGCAACACGGCTTAATAATGCCAACAAGGCATGGTTACCTCCACAAGGCTCTTTTGAGAATGAAATGAGACGAAGAGAAGATGGGGCTTGTCCTGTTCATCTGCCCCTGGTGGTTCTGCCCCCTCATGGACATGCTGTAGGATTCCCCTTCTTGGCCCCCTTGTCAGTGGGTGTGGTCATATGATTTTGGTGGGCAAAGGAGAGGGTACCCGGCTCCCAAGTGTCCGTATTGGCAAATAGCCATTTAATGGGGGCCCTCCAGAGGCTGGTAAAGTGCAAGATGGTGCCTGCTCCGTGCCCCTGGCCCCCATGGCTACAGTGAGCACAGCGCCCCTGCTGACCCACCACAGACATGGACTCAGCAAGAAGTCAGGCTTTGTCCAGTTTAAGTCACCAAACTCTTGGACTGTTTGCAATAGCAGCAAAACCTAGCCAGTTTTGATAGATAAAGGGATGGAAATTAAACTGAGTTTATGCTACGGATAGGTATTGGCTGGAAAAGCTTGGAATCGAGGACCAGAGGTATCTGCAGAAAAACTATAGGAAGATAAGACCAAAATGGGTCAGCCTAAACCTGCGTGTTTAACAGAAGGTTAAAGAACAAGTGATGTTCATGCCAGGCACACCTCTTCCTGGCTCAGTGAGTGGTGCCACCATCTCCGCAGGCTCAAGTTAGAAACCCAAGAGGCAGGCTCTGCTCCCATCCCCATTCTATTAGGACATTCTTTAGGTTGTTTCTTCAAAACACGTATTTATGCCCATCCTTATTCTCTATCACCACTGCCACTACGCAATCCAGGCCACTTTGCTTTCTCACTGGGCTCTCCCAGTGGATTCCCCTGTATCCACTATGGCTGCTTACAGCGTAGTCTTCATGCTGCAACTGGATAGCACTTTTCTCACTACGAATCTATTCATGTCACACACTTACAGTGCACCCCAGATCCAGTTTAAAACACTTCAAAGAATTCTGATTGTTCAATCAACAAAAGCCTTGCTCTGGCCTCCAAGGCCTTGTGCGGGCTGGCCCTGCCTGACCACCCCTTCCTTCCGGCATCCTTTCTGTCTTGCTTCGGTATTGTGCTCAGAGTCCTTGCTTATGTATTGCTCCCTCTGTTTAGAATGCTTCTTTCCCCTTCCCTTGATATTTCCTTCCAGTTCCTCCTCGGGCTTCAGGGCTTCACATAAGTGTTATTTCCTCAGAGAGGCCTTCTCCTGACTTAATACAGTAACCCCAACCCCAACATTATTCTCCAACTCATCTCCTTGTTTGTGTCTTTCAAAGTCCTCACCCCAAGTTTTCTGCTTGTTTTATTTAACTCCATCTCTAGAAGGAACACTCCAAAAGAGATGGATCCCCTAAGTCCTGCATCCCTGGTACCCAGTAGAGCAGTGCCTGCCATGACTGGCACTCAATACATTATTAGTTGAATAGTAACCATTTTACTACATATCTGTATCCCATCATGTCATGTGGTATGCCTTAAATATACACATAAAATTTATTTTAAAAAGTAAAAATAGATTAATTTTTAAAAATAAATGTATTAGTTCAGTGAACAAATGAGTAAGAAATGGCGAGTAGAGACATCTAGACTACAGAGCAGCGATAAGAACACACCTGAAGAGCTTTGATGGGCTAAACAGTCAAGGGAAGATGAGGATACCCAGAAGGAAAGAGTGGGGACCAGGACATAGATGGAGATAAGGGGAAGAAAGAATCCAGAATGCTTTCCACAGAGCTAAGTTTGCCAAAGAGAGGATTTGTAAAATCCAGGGGTGTCAGCAGAAGAGACTGTCCTCCTCCATAAGGAAGGAAGGGGCCTGGGAAGTGCTTTTCAAATGCTGCTGAAGGATCAGTTTCTAAACTCCCCAATCCACTGTGCACTAGCACCTTTGGAAAACACAGTGAAAGTGAATTACCAGGAAAAGTGTCATGCTGTTGGGTGTCATGGACTGTCACTTGCTCTACAATGTCCAGGCAGGTACTTTCCAGTTCCCTCTTCCAGTGTTCACCAGTGTGCAGACTGTGCACCTATCTAAAGGACACTGGCCAGGGTGGCCTCACAGGGTGGACAGCAGGAGACCAGGGAGTCGGAGGAGTAGCATTTTGAGTGGCACCGGAGAGCCACAGACGCTACAAACAGGGCATGTGGTACAGATGCGTAGATGTGGGGCTGGGGCTGAAAGTGAATGATCTCTAAATAGGTGTAACCCAAGCATTTCCCTGTTTCATTTTCCAAACTCTCCTCCTACTTAGAATAAAGATAAGTGTATTTAATAAAGTAACATTGTGGGAATTACTAGAAGAATCCTAACACTATTACTGTTCTGTAGTACAGATGAAGTATACTTAATTGTCCCCAAATGATAATTTGTTATGGAATAATATTTTGCCCAAAAAAAGGGAAAAATATAAAATTTTTAAGGTAGGGAAGCCCAGGATATAATATTAATAAAGTGTCTTCTTTTTTTTCAGGGGAGAGAAAAATTTTCACATATTTTACTATATTTATGCTGGTCTGTATCATCAAAAGAAACTTTCTGAGTTCAGACTTCCTGAGGAAAAGCCTCCCAGGTAAGTGACAGGGGTTTTGCTTGTTAATTTTGAATGAATGCACAATTAGCAGTTGACAAATTGAGAAGTAAATGGAGCTGTCTTCCTAACTAGAAACTCATAGTCTATTTAACATAAATACATAGGAGGAGGTGGCAGGAAACACATCTCACCATTTGCACTATCTAGAATGTTCAGAAACTCAACTGCAGCCATTTCACTCAGCCATGTGGGCCATTATTCCCATTGTATTGGACTGTAAAGGCAATGCCTTTGCAAAGAAGGAGCCTATGTGGCACCTACCTTGGCCTTCTTATGTGTGGTACTGGGGATTGAACCCAAGGGCACTCTACCTCTCAGTTATACCTCCAGCCCGTATTTTTTATTTCAAAATAGTATCTTGCTAAATTGTGAAGGGCCTCGCTAAATTGCTGAGGCTGGCCTTGAACTAGCAATCCTCCTGCCTCAGCCTTCCAAGTACTGGGATTACAAGCCTGTACCGCCATGCTTACCTTGCCCTGGCTTTTGAGGTGCCATTTTCCAAGCCAGTGCTCATTATGCGTGGCCATATTGCACTTCCTTTAGGTACATAGCTGATGAAACTGGAAGAGTCATGCACGACATAACTTCCAAGGAGTCTTACAGAAGACAATTTGAAGCCATTCAGCATTGCTTCAGGATTATTGGGTTCACTGAGAAGGTAAGTGACTGTGAAGAGAGAAACTCAAGTGTTGATATTCTTAAATGAAGGTGAATGAAGATCTGAATGTTCTAACCTGGGGCAAGATACTTACTTTTCAAATGACATGCTGGTCCTGTGATAAGGGCTTGCTACTCAAAATGTGGTCCAATGACCAGAAACATTGTGATCGCCTAGAGAGCTTATTCAAAATGCAGACTCTTGGCTAGGCATGGTGCATACATGTAATCTTAGTACTTGGAAGGTTAAGATAGGAGGATTGTAGGCTCAAAGCCAGTCTCAACAACTTAGCAAGGCCCTCAGCAATTTAGTGAGAGCTTGTTTCAAAATAAATAAATAAAATAGGGCTGGGGGTATAGTTCAGTGGTAGAATGCCTCTGGGTTCAATCCCTAGTACCACCAAGAAAAAAAACAAAAAACAGACTCTCAGGTCCAGCTAAGAATGACTGAATCAAAATCTGTATTATAACAAGATGCCTAGGTGGATATAAAGAAGGAGAAGAACTTTCTTGTAAGAAAATGTATTGTTAATTGTTATTGCTATACCAGTTCACTATGTCTCTAATAATAAATACCAAACAATACTGCCCTTTTCTGAGTTGTGTTAGTCAACTTTTCATCACTGTGACAAAAATACCTGACATGAACAACTTAGAGAAGGAAAAGTTTATTTGGGCTCATGTTTTTAGAGGTGCACGGCCAGCAGGCTCCAAGGAGGAGCATGACACAGGAAGGCTACTCAGCTCATGCACTGAGGAAAGGGAGGAAGGGAAAGAGGGGGGAGCGGGGAGAGGGGCACCCTGTCATCTACTTGCATCAACTAGGTTCTATCTTCCAGTACACCATTTAGTCAGCAATGGATTAATCCATGGATGAGGTCAGAACCCTGATGATCTAATTATCGCCTTAAAGTCCCACCTGTGAACTTTCCTGCACTGGGACCATGATTTTAACACAGGAGCCATTTGGAGAACATCCCAGAGCCAAAACATAACACCAACCATTAAAGTGAATGGTGAATAGGAGTACAGAAATGTGGATGTTACATCCAAGCCACAGAAATATATTTATGAAAGTTGCTCTTTGTGCACCAAGACAAATTAACGTGAGCCCTTTCAACTTTTTTTGCAGTCACTTCCTTCTCCATGGCACATAGTCATATATTTTAACTACTGTTCTAAATACTGTACTGCTCTTATCATATTAGATATAGGCTGTCTCTATTAAGTATATGCTATAGTGACAGATAATATTTATCACCGTAGGCTCAAATATTATTCTGTGATACATTATGTCGTAGTTTCTGGGCTTTGTGCCATCAAGTTTGCAAAACATATAGGTTCTTTTGCTTTTCCAAGAAAAAGAGTGAGTGATTAGGAGCAGGAAATAGTGTTAAATCTTAAGGGATTAGATTGAAAAACACTGCAGTTACTTTGGGACAGCCACTCTTGGATAGATTGCCTCTGTAATCCAAGGGGTTGGCTAGCTCTTCCCTCCTCAGCATGGTCGATGTTAGTCATAATAATACCTTTCTTTTTTTCTAACCAGCTGTTAATGTTTTCTGGTGGCCTCCCACAGACTTTAAACTGACAGACAGTGGAAAATCCCAAAGGTCAGATAAAAATAGAAATATATTTCCCTTGCCTCCTTAGAGGAGAGCAATTAAACAGATTCTAGTGTTGTTGAAGGAACTTTATAGTTATTAACCTGTAGAGCTAGTTTTTATCAAATATATATCACCAGAGGAGTCAAATTGCAGTGGAGATGGCAATAGAGCCATTTGAAGTCATTGGGCCATGCCGAAGTGTTTGGGAAATACTTCCTTAAAAGAGCACAGGAACTATAGCAAAGTTAGCCCAAAGATGAAATTTTGCTTTTAGTGAATACACAGATGGCTATAGAATGCTGTGAGGAGATGGCCCTGGCTCTAGAAGAAAACATAAAATGATGCTGTTCTAATAGAAATGCAATGCTGATAATAATAAAACAAAAGCCATCTGTTTTAAGATAACAAAATTAAAACCAGAAGAAATTAAGTATATGCCCTTGAAGTAAGCCATCCTTAGCCTTGGTGGAAAGAAAAGTACGGAAGAAATGAGTGAATGAAATATAAAAAGAAATGAAATATGAAAAGAAAGAAATGAGAAAAGTTATGAAAATTCTTAATCTGTGCCTGGTCTAGACTGTTAAGCTAATAGCCAGAGTTTAATGGTGTGTCTTTATTATGTTCCACGTTAAGTCATCCTGAAGTGAACTAATGTCAGTTAACAACCTTGGACATGGAAGGAAGAGGCTAGATATTTTCTCTCTGACCCTAAGGTTTGTGGTTATGTCTCTGTTTTTGCTGAATTAACTCAGTTCACTTTGTGTTTATAAACTCACAGTAATGTGACTAAATTCAGAAAGATTCAGTCAAATGAAATCAGGCAGCGGATGCCAAATGACTGGCAAAGCAGAACTTTCTCATAAGTTTTTCTGGCAGACATTTCTAGACACAGTTTCAGTGAAGTGGTCAATTCAATAAAAATTATGTTTCCTGACCTTTCTTAGAAGGTCACTTGTTCCCGGCAGGAATCCCTTAGGTTTTTCCCAAACCCTTACAGCAAAATTATGAGTAGCAAGCCTTAGTGTGGACTCAGGAGGATAAATTTTAATTCTGGGACACCAGCCAAGAGTATCTGAAGGAACACTTAACTCTGAGTTTATTGTAAAGAAACTTTCCAGATGGAAAGAACCTTCTACTAATGATGAAGGCTCCTTGCAAGGTTTTTAGGGGATTGTACCTAAAACCCTATTATGAACATCAGCGCTTCTCTACTCCTAAATTTGGAGCCAAGCCACACTGTTTTTTGTCTGATATTATGCTTATCTTGCTGATATATGAGTTATCAGAACATTAAATAAATTGAGTTTTAAATGTGTATTTAATACTACATGAAAATTGGGGGGGAGGGGCAGATGCTCTTTGTGATGGTCAAGATTGGACATATACCTGCAGATTCCTGGAGGCAAAAGTTAAGAAGAAGCCTTTGAGTTCAGAACAAAATTTCTTCTCCTTGTTCAAAATTTCAAAATGAGTCAGAGAAGTATTGCTGAAGAGAGATTAAAGGGTTATATGTTAAAATATAACTTGGGGGTCTTGAGGATTTTCATTGTCTTCATGACAGACAATAGGATGCCATTGCCTTTTTTTTTGTATTGGGGATTGAACCCAGGGGCATTTTACCTCTGAGCTATACTCCTAGCCCTTTATAGTTTTTATTTTGAAACAGAGTCTTGCTAAATTGCTGAGGCTGGCCATGAACCTGCAATCCTTCTGTCTCCATCTCCCAAGTACTGGGATTACAGGTGTGTGCCATCAAGTCTGACATCATTGACTTTTAGGATGCCAAATGTTGTGAAGTGCAAACGAGATGAGCCTTCAGGGAGAAGGCCCTTCGGCTGGTCTTAAGCAATGTTTAAGGCAGAGCTGGTGAAAAATGAAAAGACTTATAAAAAAGAAGATGAAATGAGACTGGGAGGGGTAGTCAACTCGTAGGAAAGCACAGGAGAATCACCACCTGAGATGTGTGGGAGCCAGCCCAGGGATGAGTTCAGTAAGTTAGAAATTAACTTTCCACATGGCCTCAACACCATCTAGGAAGTGCCTATATCAGTAAAGAAATGTTTTTGGAGGAAGAGAGAGGCAGCAAAGACCATGCATCCTACAGTAGGCTTCCACAGAGAAATGCCCTCTCTACTTTTGCTGACTGGTGGAGAAACTGGATTCACACTCATGGACAGAAAATTGAGATAACCCAGTTGGAGGACTTGTTAGTCTTCTTGAGAACATTTATTTTGAGTGGAGGTTGTTCCATTTTATCACATAGAAAGTTGGAAACTTATAGGAAATAAAAGAGAGCAGCACAAAAAGATTCTTTAGGAAAGGCAGATTCTAGAAAAGGTGCCATAGTTGGGGATGAGATGCAAGAAAATGAGCAAGATAAGGAAGGTGAGAAAGCTTTCCCAGGCTGCCTGTGGGGAGAAATGACAAGAAATTTGAATAAAAAATGTAGGGAAGAGAGGGGTCATCTCACAGATGGATGAACAATGGATTGAGTCCTAGCACAACTGTATATGGGTGATGTTTCAACCGGAACACAGTGATAGGTGTAAGTTTCTAGATCAGAAAGGAAGAAGTGATTAACCCATGGGTAGCATTAAAAGAATCAAGTGGGAAAGTAGCCCCAAAATGTAGCATTGGGAGCACCCGAGGGGATAATAACTCCTTAGTGAGGGAGCACTAGCTACTCCTCTCTACTTCCTCTCACTGAACCAAGGAAGGAGCCTCAAGCTACCATTGGCTTCAGTGAATCACACAGCGTTTGAACCTGAAAGTTTTCACTCAAGGTCATAGGTAATTTTCCATGTTTGTTGACTGCTTGGGCATTATATAGAAGAGAATGTTGCCAGAGAAGCAGCAGGGCAAGATGCGACTCTCAAAGGCAACCATTTTCTTTGGGGGTCATCATCCCAGTGGTGAAATGCCTTGAAGCCTTATTTGGAAGATTTTGTGCCTTGTACTATAATACGTGAAGTGTGTGTGTGTGTGTGTGTGTGTGTGTGTGTGTGTGTTGATTAGAGTGAATATACTTTTTCCCTACAAGCCCTAAGAGTTTTGGTAACTTTCTGAGGTAACCAGATATAAAAATAGCAGGTGTAGAACTCACTGCTAGAGCCTCCATCTCCTCCTCTTGGATCTGCTTCCCTGGGGAGGGGCTTGGTGCATTCAGCAAGCCTCACGCTATATTGATCAAGGTAATGAGGTGCTGTCATGTTAAATCCAGGCAAGTCCCAGAAAGCCCATTCGGTAGGTATTCTCCTTAGCCATTTTTGAGTTGTGTGATTAAACAGTGATTCTGGAAGTCAGAAACATGACATCTTGCCTTTGATTTAGCAGTTGGAAAAGCAATATTTATCTACAGTAGAGCCCAGCCTGGAGTCCTCATTTGTCTTTGTAGCGTTATCGCAGATCCAGCAGATGTCACTGTTGCAGCCTGTGCTCAGTGTTTTGGCTTTACCGAGTAATGTTTACAGGAAGGCTCAATTTGGGGGGCAATGTTTATCAATGGTCTAATGACAGTTCCTATTAGTTTGCTGCTGTATATTGTACTAAATCAAGTAACTTGCCCAAGTATTTTTTTTTGTAGAAGCATTTTTCTCCATCTAGAAGCATGAAATGCAGAAATTTCCTAACTAGTTATTTAATTATTTCACATTAAATGTAATGTTTATGAAAGTAAATGTTTAAATAAATAAACTTTATTATTAAGCCATTAATTTTACTTATATGTTCAACTTTAACTTTAAAAATAAGACTTAGATAATCTGAATGGTTTTTGCTCACCTTTCTGACATGAAATATGTGAGGTGCCCCCCCCCCCCATATACACACACTAAGTAGTTCTCTGATACCATCTGAATGTCCTATTCTTCTATTTGATTCTGTCTACCCAGAGTCAGCATCAGATCCCACAAATTAAGGGCTCAGTCCCACAAGACTGTCTCCACTTCAGACAGCAATTGCAAGTCCAGGCCTCCTACACTTCTGACTGGCTATAAATTGGAGGTTTTCATGACCCTCTTCCTGGGTTTGATAATTTGTAGAATGGCTCAAAGAACTCAGAAAAACACTTTACTTACTGTTACAAACTTATCATAAAGAATAGAACTCAGGAATAGCCAAATGGAAAAATGCATAGGGCAACATATGTGGTAAGGGGCTCAGAGCTTCCATGCCCTCGGGGCATGCCACCTCCCTGCATCTCTGTGTATTCACCAGCCTGGAAACTCTCTGAGTCCCATTGTCCAGGGGTCTTTATGGAGGTTCCATTACATATGCATTATTGATTAACTATTGGCCACTGTTGATCAATTCAACACTGGCCCCTCTCCCCTCCTTAGAGTTCAATAGAGTGGGTAGCTGAAAATTCTAGCCTTCTAGTCACATGATTGATTCCTTGCCACCCCCCTCCCCATCTTGAGTCTATCTAGATGTTCACTAAGAATCACCTTATTAGCCAGGCGTGGTGGCAAATGCTTATAATACCAGCATTTGAGGCTGAGACCAGAGGATCCGGGTTCAGGGCCGGCCTCAGCTACCTAGTGAGGCCCTCCAAAATTTAGTGAGACCCTGTTTCAAAATAAAGAATAAAACTGGGGGTATAACTCGGAGGTAGACTGCACAGTATTCTACCCAGTACTGCGGGGGTGGGGTGGGGAGAATCACCTTATTAACATAAATTCAGGCATGATTGAAAGACCTTTGTTGCTAATAATAAGGCTTCTATTACCCAGGTTGGAAGCTCTTGCACCAGGAATTGGGGACAGGGGTCAAATATATACTTCTTATTATATTAAAATATCAAAGCTAATTTCTAGTGAGTCTTTTCATATACTTACTGGCTTCATTAATAACTTTTATGCTATCATGTAACTGAAGTGTTCTAGTGGGCCACTGTGATGTGCTTCCAATTCTTTCATCAAAGCTACACTTGAAAGAGGTGATGCAAGGACCATACCTGAATTGGGAGCTGGTATTAGTGAGAACACAAGGCTAAAAGTGGCTTAAAGAACAAAGATCAGTTCCTGCTTCATCACAGTTCCAGGGAAAGCGGTTCAGGGTG
>PVLC010012553.1:0-43980 GCA_004027655.1 Graphiurus murinus
GTAATCCCAGCATTCGGGAGGCTGAGACCAGAGGATCCGGGTTCGCGGCCAGCCTCAGCTACCTAGTGAGGCACTCTGCAACTTAGTGAGACTCGGTTTCAAAATAAAGAATAAAAAATAGGGCTGGGGGTATAGCTCGGAGGTAGAATGCCCCTGAGTTCAATCCCCAGTACCGCAAAAAAAAAAAAAAAAAAAAAGACAAACATGAGCAAACACAAGGGGATAGAGAGCAAGTTACAAGGAATAAATGAAGAGGCATACATATGGTAGCAAAAACACTTGGCAGAAGCCTGGTGTTTTAACATACTACAGAATAAAATTATCACCTGTAAACAATGTTGGTTTAGCTTTTTTAAATGCTTTAATGGAATTTAATCTTGTATAAGATTGCAAAATGATAGATCTAAAACAAATAATTTCATTTAAGAAGATATATGTCCCAAATTCCTTAGATGGAAGCCAGTAAGATGTTTAGGCCACTTTTAAAAGATAGGCCTTTCACACAATCTTTATTGCACTCGTTCTCTCTCTTATATCCTGAAAGTATCTTCAATTAGAATCCTGGACGATTTGTATCCAGATTATGTCCTGAGTGAATAAATTGCAAGGGTTACCAAGTTCTCTAGACAATAATCATGAACTCAATAGTTTACCTAGGACAATGCGTGCTGCTTGGAGATATATATATATATATATTTTTTTCTGACACAGTTTGAGTACTGATTTCCAAATATTAAGCTGATAGTTTTAGTACTTTTCTTTTTTTTCTAAAGAATTTAGCCCACATATTTCTCAGGAAAAATAAATATTTCAAACCTAACATTAAAAAAAAATTACCCCATCTAAGCTATTTTCTTCTTGAAATTTTGTTTTGTTTTGTTTTTTGAGGTGCTGGGGGTATTGATCCCAGCGGCACTCCACCTCCAAACTATATCCTCAGGCTGATCTTATTTTTTTTATTGAGAAATAGGGTCTTGCTAACTTGCCGAGAACCTTGCTAAGTTGCTGAGGCTGGCTTTGAACTTGTGATCCTCCTATCTCAGCACCCCAGAGTAGTGGGATTAGGAGTGTCCGGATCTTTCTGAACTTTTAGAAGCTGCTTTACTATAATTTTTTTCTTTTCTTCTAGAATTTTTAATGCATTTGTCTCTATGGTGCTCTCTTTCCTCTTCCTCCCTCCTGTCTTTATGTGAGACTTCTTTAACAATCACCCTTGACTTTTCTGTCTTTCCCTATATGTTATTCTCTCACCAATCATGTTTCCAAGTTCATCCCAAATTAGTTGTCTCTATCCATAGCCAATTATAGATCTTCTCTGTCTTGCTCTTCTTCAGTATATCAGAGTGCTCTGTAGGAGGCGGATGCTTAATAGCTAACCATGAATTTAATTAGAGTATTTTTCTAATGCATCAAAGTGAAGCAACCTAATAAAATTCAGACCAATTACATCTTAACATGCAGAACATCCCTATTTTCACTAATTCAATGTTCTTGACTTTTCTCTTAAGTTTCTTTTGTGTGGCTTTCCCCCACCCTATTCCTGCTTCTTTTTGTTTTCTGGATAGTTTGTTGTTGGTTTTGTCTTGGTAATTTAATTCCACTATATCTTATTCTGCCTTACTAAGTTATTTTAATTGTAAAAGTTAAAAGTTGGCACAGGAACACAACATATGAAATTCTTTTTTTTTTGGTACCAGGGCAATGCATGAACCCAGAGGCATTTGACCCCAGCCCCCCCCCTTTTTTTTTAATTTTTGAAACAGAGTCTCACTAAGTTTCTGAAGCTGGCCTCCAGCCTGTGGTCCTCCTGTCTCAGCCTCCCAAGTACTGGGATTATAGGAGTATGCCACCTCACCTGGCTTATATGAGATTGTTGAACAGATAATTTATTCCTGAACACTATGAAGAAATAATGTTGAGGAAATAAATATGTTTACTCTAATTTGAACATTACTCAAGGTATACTTACAAAAATTTTACATAGTACCTCATTAATATGCACAATTTTTAATCTTTTGTGAATCTCTTAAAATAAATTTAAGATAAAATTAAAAACAGTTAATATTAAAAATCACATCAATAAAAACTAATGAACAGTAGTGATTAGAAAATTTTTATAAAATATTCACATCTAAACTGGTATAAGGCACCAAGTAGGGATTGCATGAATAAATGAGTATATTTGTGATTAACATGATTTATTATACTGCTCAGCAAAAATGCTCAAAGACTTATCCCATCCTTATTTTTCTACATGTATTACATTTTGTATCCCTAATGGTAAAAACTGTTCATTGCTAAATCAAAAGCTAAAAGGAAAGAAATGCATAACTTTTTTTTGTGTCTGTGACACACCAAATATGAAAGTGTTGTGTAAAGGAGGGGGAAAAAAGCACAAAATGTGCATGAGACATTTTCATCATCAGCTTCGCTATTATTTTGGATCAAAAAGAGCCAGACTCCTGAGCACTTAGTAAACATGGCAACTAGAATCACAGGCGAAAGGTGGAATGTGGTTGCTCTCCATCTCCAGCAGCATCAGTGGTTCATGAAGCAGGAATGGGGTTACTTCCAGGCCACAGCACAGTCTGATTACTGATACTAAAATGGGACTTTCGGATGAGAGAATTTGTTGTCTGACAAAGAAAGAAGATCAGAAACCAGAGTAAGATCAATAATTGAAATGTACCACACAAAGGGAATGAAGGCAATTATCTAAATAATTCAGACAAGCAAATATTTTTAGTGAAAAAGGGAGTTCAGAGTTTAAATAATCGGAATGGGCTCTTTTTAATCAATACAGATAAGTATTCAAGTTCCAGGAGTGTCTATACAAGGAAAATGCAAGTTTCTATTTCCAAATGCAGATCCTGGTGAGATTTAGAATCTTTACAAAATTTACAATGATAATTACTAAAAATTATTTTATTTTTTTTATTCTTAAGAACTCCTGTAACATGCCATGAGCCATTGTCATCAGAGTCAGTAAATACCTACTGGTTCTGAATTCACCAAAAATGCAGTATCCATCCACTCCGTAACTCTTCATAGAGCATCTCATCTGTGCAAGATGCTCTGCTGGGGAAGGAGTACACCGATGGATAAGGCGTGCACGCACACTACCTTTCAGGCAAATGGAAGAAAGAAGACAGGCTTAGAAAAGTTTCAGATGAAGATAGACTAAATTGTCTAGATCAAATCAGGGAAAGTTTTCTGGTTTTCCCCATCATGACAGTTGGAGAAGTAGGGGAGGCACCATGGCAAATGAAAAAATTGGATTTCTGTGGGATTTTTAAAAATGATAAGCCAGGCATGGTGGCGCATGCTTGTAATCCCAGTATTTGGTAGGCTGAGACCAGAGGATCAGGGTTCGCGGCCAGCTTCAGCTAGTTAGTGAGGCCCTCCGCAACTTAGTGAGACCCTGTTTCAAAATAAAGAATAAAAGCTGGGCATGGTGGCGCACACTTGTAATCCCAGCATTCGGGAGGCTGAGACCCGAGGATCTGGGTTCGCGGCCAGCCTCAGCTACCTAGTGAGGTACTCCGCCACTTAGTGAGACTCGGTTTCAAAATAAAGAATAAAAAATAGGGCTGGAGGTATAGCTCAGAGGTAGAATACCCCTGAGTTCAATCCCCAGTACCGCAAAAAAATAAAAAATAAATAAAGAATAAAAAATAGGGCTGGGGGCGTAGCTTGGAGGTAGAATGCCCCTGGGTTCAATCCCCAGTACCACCAAAAAAAAAAAAAAAAAAAAAAAAAAAATGATAAGGAGTTGAACCTTCAAAAATATGAGAAAGGATGTTTTCAGCAAAGAACAGAAAATGGCAAAGCAATGGTGGCAGAGGAGCCCACATGTTTGCGAAGAGCGAGTCATTTGTGCTGAAGAAGCAATTGCATATGCAGGCGTGTGATGGGAGGAAGGCCGATCAGGGAAAAGGAGACTGCAGAGGTGGGTGAACCCATGGTGGGGTACCAGAGATGACACTATGTTTGGACACTATATAATAACAGCCCGAAAACAATTAAAAGTTTATTTTTAGGTAAAAAAATAACTAGATCAAAACTATGCTTAAATAAACAACCTATCACTTCCAAGTCATGTTGCTAAAACTTATGACTCAATGAATTAATATTAAAATAAAAATGTTCTGATTTGAGAGCTTCTGTGAGCCAGGCACTGTGTTAAGTACATTGCATGCATTAGCCCATATTCAGGTGGTCACTGAATTGTTCAACGGCTAAGCTGTGATTTGACCCAAGGTCCACAGGATCCCCAAGTTTATACTGTTGTCCACAACGCTGTAGTGCTCCTCAGTGTTTTCACTAAATACCATGAGTAAAGAAAGACACTTAGAAAATTGAGTTTCCTACCACATTTAATGGAAAAAAAGTATCTGGGCTAGTTTCCACCATTAATTTTCCATGTAACAATTTATGTGACAACACTGATATATATCTTTGGGACTGCCTTACAAATATGTCTTAAAAATAATTTCCCTAAACATATATCTCCTGGACATTTATAATGTATTTGAAAATTAAAATATTGATTTAATTCAGGTAGCTTTATGATCATCTTGCTTCATGGAATTGCAGTTTTAGAATGCATAGATTATTCTCCTTCCAGAAGGGAAAACCTAATCAAGCAAAGATCTCTAGACACACACAAATTCTGTTCAGGTCCTTTATTTATTTATTTATTTATTTATTTATTTATTTATTTATTTATTTTTCGGTAGTGGGGATTCAACCCAGGGGCAGTCAACATCTGAGCTACACCCCCAGCCCTATTTTTTATTCTTTATTTTGAAACAAGGTCTCACTAAGTTGCAGAAGGCCTCACTAAGCAGCAGAGACTGGCCACATACCTGCAATCCTCCTGTCTCAGCCTCCCAAGTACTAAGATTAAAAGCGTGTGCCACCACAACCGGCTTTCCTTTTTATACTTTTAATAATACAGATAAATAATATATTCTAGAACGTTTGGATTACTAAAAAATTTTTTAAATATTTTCAAGTATTTTCTAGTGTCTTTATTTCCCAAGCACTCATTATTACCAATCCGTCAAAAAAAAAAAAAAAAAAAACACAGCATACTATTCTTTGTTTAAATTGATTAAATCAATACTTTACTGTTTGCGTGAAATATGATCAGTTTACAAATGTAACCACATTGAAGACTCTCACATATAACAAACTAGAAGCAAAATACATGGGATGTTAATCAATAACTATAACAGAGTTATTTTATATCATCTATTTAGAAAAACAAGAACTTTTTTCCCAGAAGAAAGTAAAGACATTTTCCATTTCTAATTATGGTTAGCAAAGCAAGGAGATTATCACAGCCTATGTGGTGACAAGAGCTCTAATTTACTTGGCATGCCATCTGCTAATTCCCCATCCCAGTACATCTCACTGTTTTTCCCCTTTTCTTGTGAAACTTCCCAAGCCTGCCTTTACACCATCCACCTTCCAAACAGGACTTTATGTATCCTTACTATTGCACAAGAAAGGTTGCCTAAACTTGCACCCATCAATCTTACCTCTACTCTGCAGAAAAAGACAGCTCAACAGAGTGCTGCTTCTGATTTGCTACATGCATCTGCAACTGGCTTGTTTTCTGATAAATTCTGTGTTTGTCAGGGCCTCTGTCAGGCATTTTATATTTATAGACCTTGGAGTGATCGATTCTAATATAGAGTTTTATGCTAAATTTTTAGTCAAGATCATTTTTGACATTTATGTAAACACAGCACTGTTCAGTAAAGAAGCCACTCCTATGTCTTTTGTGTGGAAGTTTTACATTTTATTAGCATTACAAAAGGCCACTATTTAAACCACTGCATTTCTCTGTTATCTTTTCTATTTGTATTGGCCTAAAACTAAAATTATGCAAAGTACCTCCTCTGAGGAATCTGAAAAGACTGCAAGGTGAACTCTGCTACTTTATTGATACAAGTGCATTAAGAACCTACATATATTAGGAATTATTTAAGCTCATGATTTACAAAAGTAATACACAAGATAATATAAATAATGTGTTCTCTTTCCTGTATAATCCACACAGGAACCATGTCATCCTTCATCAACCACAAACTAATCTACATCATAGTTTAAAAGCAGTTTTTAACAAGTTTAAATATATCCTTATATGAGGCATAAATTAATAAAATCCTCTGCCAAACTAGTATGTTGTGACATATTTCAAAGCAAATAAAGCTCTTTTTTATTCTGAACTTATTTTCCATTGTCAGATTGATCAGTTTATTTTGTCTTGACTTCATTTTGCCTTATAAAATAGAAATAAGAAGATTTTTTTAAAAGGGTGAAATAAATATAGTGCAGTGATCTCTCATCCTTAGTCCTTGCATCCCAAGAGAAAGAAAGCACAAATAGGGAAATATAAAAGATGTATTTAGGGACATGGGGTACAGCTTAAGAGAAGGCCGTGATAAAAGGATACATTCCAGAGAAAGGGTCTGGAACAATTTCAGGAAGTGGAAAACAGCAGCAAGTTCTCCACCTGGTACAATTTATTTACTCTGGAATCTTCCCCCTCATGTATATGCATTTTAGGGAGAAGTGCGTGCGTGTGTGTGTGTGTGTGTGTGTGTGTGTGTGTGTGTGTATGTGTGGTGCGTATGTGGTACTGGAGATGGAACCCAAGGGCCTTCTACTTCAAGGCTACACCCCCTACCTATTTTATTTTTTTATTTGGAAACAAGATCTCACTAAGCTGCTGAGAGCCTCACTAGTTTGCTGAAGCCGGCTTGGAACCTGCAATCTTCCATCCTCCTGTCTCAGCCTCCCATGTACTGGGATTACAAGTGTGAGCCACCACACCTGGCTTCCTTGTCTCTTCTCATGAGAGCTGGCTGGGTCCTCTGTCCCATTCCTTTCTCTGCCCTGCTTATCTCTAATTTAACTACGTAAGCTTGACTAAATATAAGAGCACAGTTATTACACTGCAATAGTTTGAAGATACCTAAATGTATAAACAGAATGTATTGTTTCTTGTATAAACTATTCTCACAAAAGTGTGTGTGTATATATATATATATTCATGGTGTATAAATTCAAATAAAGGAATTAAAGTTTCCAAGAACATGAAGATTGAACATTAAATCAGCACACTAAAATATGGATATTAAGCCAGACTCCTCTAAAGAGCACACTTAACATGTATGTATGTGTCCTTCAGCTTTCAGATTATTCTCTATGTTTAACATTTACTTCTATGGCATATCAGTTTTTCCTTGAAATTATTTATAAACCTAAACAATCATATACCCTCTGGTATCTCTTTTAGAGATTATTAATGCACAGTTTGAGTCTAAAAAAAAATTATTAAATTCAACTCATAAACATCATATATACTAAATAACTATACAATTGGTTATCCAAATGCTAGTATTATAATCATTTATTTCATATGGTTTCGTTCATGGTAAAATTCTAATCACTGTACATTTATACTCCTTAACTTTTTTTTTTTTTTTTTAATTCTGGAGCCTGAAATCAGGGGCATTCTATCTCCAAGCTATATCCCCAGACCAATTTTATTTTTCATTTTGAAACATGATCTCTCTAAATTGCTGAGACTATCCTCAAAACTGTGATCCTCCTATCTCAGCCTCCCAAACACCCAGGTTCCTTAACTTTTAAAAATATTTCCTGATATTAAAAATTTAAAAATAGAGGTAGAGGCAACACTGCAGAATAATATTTTTAGAGAGGGGATTTAATTTTTACATTTCAACAACAAGAAGAAATTCTACATCTGTATTAAAATAATGATTTCTAGTTGTCCCAGTGTGCCTTACAGACTGGCTAGCCATATTGTCCATCAATTAAATTAAAAACCATAAATGGTTTGACTGAAAGCAGTAGCTATTTGCCATGATTGCATCAGAGAACATGCTAGGGAGATTTGTTTAAAGTCCCAGATCTTAAGCCTCATCAGTTGAATCTTGGAAGCAAGGAACATTTTTTTAAGCTTCCTTGGTAATCCTGTTCAATGGATCACTCCCTAAACCCTTGCTACGGTTTGCATAAGTAGTCCTCAAAGGCTATTTTGTACAAGGATTGGTCCCAGAGTGGTGCTGGGAAGGTTGTGGAGACTTTTCAGCCTAGTGAAAAGTCTTAGATCCCTGGGGGTGTGGCCTCAGATGGGAGGTGGAACTCTGGTCTCCTGTCCTCTCCTCTTCGTCTCTGTCTTTAGGCATGATGCTGCATGGTGTGCTGCATTGAGATAGGCCCAGAACAACAGAGCTCTTGGTCATGCAAGAACCTCTAAAACAGGGAATCAACTAACCTTTTCTCTTATCAGCTGATTACCTCAGATTTTGTTACAGAAGTGATGAGTTAACTAACACTCTCCTCTCTTAAGAACTGGCAAAGCATTTGGGTTAGCTTAGACATTTTTCACAATGCCCAGACTATTAGCAAGAAAGTCCACACCAACATAGATTGAGCAACCTTGCAAAAGTAGTGAAAGTAGCATACAGGATAAAGAGAATTCTGATGATCTAAGGAGCCCCCACACTCCATTTGATTTATTTCTAGTAAGTACCTAAACAAAAGAGAGGACTCTACTACTCTGAGTAAAATATGAGCAAACATACTTGGGCACAACCAGAAAAGACTGCCTGGACTCAGCAAAAGAACAGCAGAAGTTTCTGAGGCTGCTGAGGTCCCTCAGCACCTCAGAAGTAGACAGTACAATCTCCTGCCAGAAACACAGAAATCTATGCTAATTTTTGTAGGGTTGGGAATAGAATTCAAATTAAATAGATCTTAAACAGTGAAGTCCGGTTACTAGATGTAAAATGTGCTGAGGTGAATCTCAGATCTGAGGACATGTCTACACAAAGAGTCCACATTTTAATTCTTTGTGGTAACAATAGAAGAGAAGGCCCTCAAGCAATAAAACTGAGAAAGCTACCTTAGCCCACCCCATCATCCCTGAGCAAGAACCTGCTCCTAGTTATACAAGAAAACCCATCTTATTGAATACCAAAGGAAGAAAAGGAAATAACAAGGAGTAAAATACAGCTATAAAGTAGAAGAAAACTATAACTTAATATTAAATATGAGGTAAGTAAGAAAGGTTAGAAGTTATAAAATTACAGCACAAACCAAAAATAGAAATGATAAGACAGAAGTGCCTGAACTGTAGACAGTTGTGAAAAGAGCAGTGATGAAATTCAGAAAATACTTAGAGAAAAAAGGAATAAAGTGATTTCTTACATACATTTTTAAAAATTATGAAAAGTCTACCTGGGATTTAATATAAGAAATTTTTCCTCTTCTATCAAAAATAAACTAGAAGGTGATCAGCAAATAGCTTGAGTTCGGTTTAGGGTTCAGTTTCTAACTACTTTAGAATAAAAGGCATTCTTTCACCCGGGAGGAAACCATAAAATGCACTGGACACCCCTCAAGGCAACAATAATAAAATTAAATAGCTATGATTAAAATATTCTAATTGTTCCCTTTATAAATGCTTATCACACAGCTGAGCAAGACATCTTACATGCTCCATCTCACTTATTCTTCACAGGAACCCCATGAAGCTGATTATTTTACCTAACAGGAGAAAAAGGAATCTCCATAAATAGGATGAAGCTTGCCAGTATTGATCCTGTTTGTTGGTTTTTATAATATTCTAAAATACCTGGGTATGTTCTGTGCCATTTAGTAGGGTATTTTAAGAATCGTCTTACCTAAAACATGGGCTATATCAGACACACAAATTTTATTTTGGAGAGTCTTTAAAAACAGCTGACAATAAGGTAAAAAACCAGACTTCAGTATCTGCTGGCAGGAAAGATGCACTACTGGTATTAAAGAGAGTGACACAAAGAAAAATAAATGGGGGTTTCAGATATGAACTCTAAATCAAAAGTCACAAGGACAGCGCCTTCAAACTGAAGGCAGTACCTTGCGATTGAGTTGTTTCTCAGGAGCACCATGCAGCAGGTCCCAGGCCAGGTAGACACGGAAATTTATCTAACTAAAGACAGAATTGCTGACGGACGTCCAGTTAGGCCAGGTGGCAAATAAATAAAACTGGAGGAGAAGGGGTAACTGGAGTGCAGCAGTTGTTGGCTGAGACGTCTGAGGACCGACAACAAGGCACTCCACAGCAGCTGGTTAGAAATGCAGAGTTTCAGGCCCTTCTCCCAGTTCTACTAAAACAGTTCTGCATTTTAGCATGATCCTCAGGTGATTCAGATATACATGAAAGTTTGAAAAGCACTTCCCAAAGGATATAGGTGATTATATTTCTTTTTTTTTTTTTTGGTAACACAGTGGGAAAGTGGATAATAATCAAAAATATCAGACATTTGTAAATTATTTATTCAGTAATTAAACTTTCAAGTGCTCAATCCATGTCATGAACTATGGAGTTGATGACAGTTGCTTGTGCTAGTTTTGTACTGAAAAAGACATCAAGATTTTTATACTTATGGAGTGGACAATCTAGAAGGTAATTAAAGAGATTAATAAACAATTACAGTGGTGATAAATGCCATGAACACTTACATCGGGTACTAAGGGGATGCATAAAAGAATGACTTAAGCTCTGTTTTGCTTACCCAACTGTAGGTAAACAAATGAGGCTTACATCACAATTCCCAGAAGCTTATGGGGTCATTTATTTGAAGCAAGCCCTGCTTAAGTCACCTCATACATTAATAGGTCAGTTTCACATGGTTTGCTCGCTATCTCTTGACATCACCAAGAAACAATCACGGTGGATATCACAAGAGATTGGCACATTTCAGACCTCCATTGTGGAGGACTGCCATTCTAAGAAGAATGACTAGAAAAACAATGCAAGCACGAAAGGATTACCCACCTCTGGTGATACAGAATGAAAAGAAAAATGACTTCAGATCGTTGTTACAAATAGGGAGCTCAAGAGCCTGAAGCAGCAGCGCTTTTGTACTGAAATTTCCTTTGGCAGAAGTATTTGCCAGCCTCACTTTGAATGGCATCCCAACTAATGTAACAGGCTTTGTGCTATATTGAATCTCTCTATGGACCCATGATTCTAAAGGCCAAAAAAGTGGCACAAAATTGAAAAAAATCTGGGCTCACTTCTATTGTGTACAAACTCAGAAAACATTACCTAAACCTTCTTAGTGAGGAATCAGTGAATGAGTGATTACTTAAAATAACCATTTACAACAATGGCTTCCCTTGTATCATTCAGCACAATGTAGGAAGGTTTTAGAGACACATTTTAGTTGAAAGCCCACTCCATTTTTTAACCACTCTGATACTGAGAAAGTTATTTATCACCTCTAAGCATCAGTTATTTATAATATGTATAAAACAGCAGTAAAGTCTTGATCCACAGCATAGTTAAAGAAATGGAATACTAGTAAAGCACTTTTTAAATCACTGTATTGAGATGGGGTAAGGCTGTGTATACCTAATGTAAGCAACAGGATGAATTTCGAGATAAGTGTTTGCCCAGAAAACTACCATCGCAATTGATGCCATTGTGTCCATCAGCTTTTTGTCCCTGTGTATTCAAATTCTTTCTTCACTCCATCCCCTCCCTCATCATCCCCTCTGGGGTGCCAAAATGATGCAAAGTTCTTAGTTTTATTGAGTTTTTATCTGCTAAATTAAGGACTTAATTAACCAACTATAGACGGATGGGTATAAGATAAAGATTTATTTTAAGCCAAGGGAAGATAGAGACAAAACCAGCTCCCCCCCCCCCCCGCCACAGGAAGTGCATGAAAGAGAGTAGCCATTGAAGTTCTTGTGAGGTCAGCTTATATCCCTTCTTGTGGTTTCCCATCTGCTCTTCTGTGATTGATCAGCATTAGGTCTCGGGGGCCAATGTCTTTTTCTCAGTTTCAATCCTTAATTTGAATCATTATGTTGTGGGCTGGTGGGCTTTCATCTCCTGGCACTACTTGTCTGCCCGCCCCCTACCCCTCATCCTTGTTTACACAGGTTTTGCTACGAATGCAGCCCACAGAAGGAGTTGAAGTTTTGTTCTAATTTTCATAATCCTTGCCTGGTCATTGTTACCCTTATATCCTATTAACCGTCCCTGTATTTATTGTTTATACAGATGGCCTCTTTTAACCCTTCCTACTCCCAGGTCCTCTGCCCTGCTTCACCTGTGACCAAGACCTAACATGAACCATTTAGAAGAGAAAGATTTATGTCAGCACATGGTTTCAGAGAATGCAGCTCATAGATGACCAACTCTGACTCCTGAGGCTCTGAGCCTGAGGTAAGGAAGAACATCATAGTGGAAAGACATGGCAGAGAAGAAAAAAAAGCATGAAAAACAGTATGGATAGTCCTCAAAAAATTAAAAACAGAACTACTATATGATGTAGCAGTCCTATTCCTGGTATATATCCAAAAGAGTTTAAATCATTTACCTTTTGGCCATGTTTATGTCTTTTTAAAAGAAATGCATAGTTTCTTTGCCCATTTTTACAATAAGCTTATTTGGCATTTTTCTACTGGTTTGTAGAAGTTCCTTGTATATTTTAGATAGCAGCCCTTTATGATTTCTGTTGCTATTACAAAGTGCCTGAAACCAGATAATATATAAAGAAAAATGGTTTATGTAACTCATAGTTTTGGAGTTTCAGCAGCTGCTTGGTTTTAGTGAAGACTACGTGGTGGATAACATCACAATGGCAGGAGCATTTGCAAGAGTGATAACATGGTGAAGACAGGAAACCATTGAAGGGTTCAGAGGCCAAGCGTACTCTCTTACAACTTTCTCAAGAGCTAGCTCATTGTACAAGACCAACACTAATCTCTGTCAATGGTGATGCCCTTAATAACCTAATTACCTCCCATTAAGCTCTATCTCTTAAAGGGTCCAACACCTTTATACCACCACAAAGGAGACCAAACTTCAACATATCAACTTTTGAGGACATATTCAAACCATATCCAATCCATAACATATGGCTTGCAAATATATCCTCCCATTTCATAAATTGTCTTTTTATTTTTTCACTCTTTTCTTTCATTATACACCATCTTGTTAATCTGATGTAATCCCGCATGTCTATTTTTGTCTTTGTTGTTGTTGCCTGTGCTTTTGGTGTCATAGCTAAAAACATCTGTGAAGGTCAATGTCAAAAAGCCTTTTTTCATGTTTTCTTCTAGGAGTATTATAGTTTCCAGTCTTACATTTAAGTCTTTAATTCACTCTGAGCTGATTTTTATGTATTATATAAGATAAGAGTCCAGTTTTAAATAGTTCTCTCAACATCATATATTCCTTATCAAGTATTCCAGTATTCTTGGCATCCTTGTCAAGTATCTGTTAACTTGTATGTGTGGGTTTATCTCTGGGCTTTTGTTCTGTTCAATTAAACTATGTAGTATAAAGCATTTTATATGCAGTGCAAGGTAGACGCTCACAAAATCAAGAGTGGCTTTCCATTGATGTAGATTAAATTCCTGAGCTTGGCATTCCCAGACTCCTTGGGATCTCAAAACTTTTTATCAAATTTGCAAACTCTACTCTTATCAGTTCAGTTCAATTCAAGCTCTTCTTATGTGTCATGCAGTCTGCTGAATACAAAACATACAGTGATCAATATTCAATATTATATGGTTCCTATCCATCACTGTTCATATTTTAGTGACAGAGACAGAAATGTAAACAGATAATGTCAATATAGTATGGATAGTACAATGATGAAAGTATAATCAGGTTTATAAAACCACAGGGATATTGAACCTACTCCACAAGGTTAAGGAAGTTATTTTGTAGCAGTTGATGCCTGAGCCAAATTTCTAAGGATGAGGAAATATTAACTAAGTTAAAACAGGTTTAGGGAAAACTTTTCAGGTAGAGAAAGAAGATTAGTAAAGACAGCGTGATGTGTAGCAACATAATACATGCAGACAACCAGAGCATAAAGCAAACCTGGTAGGGTAGTGAGGGATGATATCAAAGAGGTGCACAAGGGATCAGACTTGAAAACAAGAGCATAGATAGTAATGGAAAACCACGGATTTATTTCCAGAAGGATAATAAAGCCAAGTTTACATTTTGCATTTACCTAAATCCTAAATACCAGCTCAAAACTCACAGATGTTTTTACTAAATGTAAAGACACATTGAAATTTATTCACCATTATTATAGTAACAAAATTTATATACTTCTTAAAATATATAAGAGCAAGCCAATGATCCACTCAATTATTTATCAGCATTTTGATCTCTGATATGCTTTTTGAACTCAAAGTAGAACATGTCAGTATTATCCATCATTATCCTTCACTTACTATTTTTTAGTGATGGAGATAAAACCAAGGGTCTTATGCCTGCTAGACAAGTGCTTTACCATTGAGCTGAACCCTCATTCTGCCTCACTTACTTTTCAATGTTTTTTTCAATTGAAAAAGAAAAGGATAGATTTATAATTAAAATGAGATTTGCATAATTCTGGGTAAATCTTTGAGAATGACATCATGAAAATGAAGGTCTTCATATGGCAAGGTAGGAAAAACATTCAAGAACCATTGGATTACTGATCTGGAGAACAAATGGGCAGGAGAAAGTTATTTTAAGAGGCTGTTGGTGAGCCGGGGGTGGTGGCGCACGCTTGTAATCCCAGCATTGGGAGGCTGAGACAGGAGGATCGCAGGTTCGCGGCCAGCCTCAGCTACCTAGTGAGGCACTCCACAACTTAGTGAGACCCTGTTTCAAAATAAAGAATAAAAAAAATAGGGCTGAGGGTATAGCTTGGAGGTAGAATGCCCCTGAGTTCAATCCCCAACCACACACACACACACAAAAAGAGGCTATTGGTGAATTTCCCATGTTCCTCCTGTGCTCATTCTAATCTTTGCTCATAGTAATCTCCTTTCCATGCATATACCTCAAATGTTCCCTTTCTGTTACTACTCCAAATCATATATTAAGGCTCAGATTGTATCCTGTCTTCACTTATTTCAAGTATATCAATATTTTCTTTTTGTAAAGCAAGTTCCAAACCAAAAATATCATTGATACATGTTTGCTCCCAACTTGTTCTTTGTGCTTTCAATCTTAAATCCTCACCTAGGTTTTCAAACATGGTGTTTTGACTCTTAAACCTTCAAAGGGAAAACATAGTCCCGAATCAATGGATATTCCATTTGGCATTTAACCCTTTCACCTTTCCTACCAAACTGCTCTTATCATTGTTGCTACATGTGAGAAAAACAGAGAGAATGAGTATGAGGAATTGTGCTTGAATCAAATTTTAGTGGCACAAAAATCTTTTAATTGGGAGTTCTCTAGAGAAGAAAATTATCTTCTTTGTGCATCTCCTTTGGTCTACATTTGTTAACATTTATTTTTTTGTTTTTTGGGGTTTTTTTTGTGGTACTGGGGATTGAACTCAGGGGCATTCTACCCCCGAGCTATACCTCCAGCCCTAGTTTTTTTTTTTTTTTTTATGCTTTATTTTGAAACCGAGTCTCACTAAGTTGCGGAGTGCCTCACTAGGTAGCTGAGGCTGGCCGCGAACCCGGATCCTCCGGTCTCAGCCTCCCGAATGCTGGGATTACAAGTGTGCGCCACCACGCCCGGCTTGTTAACATTTATTTGAAGGTGGAGGAGTGGAATATTTATTTAGTTCATCTTGGACATGGCTTCTGTACTTCTTTATTTCTTTGTTTTAGCCACCAGATTTTATCCCACCTTTATTTATATTCTCCTGTGAGTGTCCAGGGCTAAAAGGCTAGGAAACATTTTTTACATATCTGCTGTTTCCAGAGCCAACATGTGATTTCCATTCTGCCAGTGAAGTAAATTTTTATGCGATCTAGCAGTAAAAGAGAAATAGAATCCATTGCTTCATCTTCCAGAGCAGAGGTGAATGGATGTGTGGCCTCAGGGGATTTGAGATTTTACAGTGGCTTCAGATAGCACCTATTTTAAGTCCCCATTTTACAGTAATCACCTATCAGTACCTTGAAATTAACAGGGGACAGCATCAAGTTCTGGATTTTCTGGACTACATCTGAAAGCCCACACCACCCTCACTAACATTCAATGCTCTGGCCTTTCCAGTGGTCTTATAAGGTTCTCATTTACTGTATTAAATCCCTTCCTGCTTAAAATATGCAAACTGGATTAATCTTCACTGGTCCCTAGTCATCCCACTAACATAATACAATTCTTGTCATCATAAAATCATATTTGCACAGGAATTGTGATCGATAGAATTATGAATTTCAATATCCAACTTTGGTAATTCCTTTAATTTCCATAATATTGTTGTACTTTTTTTTTTTTTTTTTTTTTTTTTTTTTTTTTTTTTTTTTTTTTTTTTTTTTTTTTTTTTTTTTTTTTTTTTTTTTTTTTTTTTTTTTTTTTTTTTTTTTTTTTTTTTTTTTTTTTTTTTTTTTAGGTACTGAGGATTGAACTCAGGGGCATTCTACCTGAGCTATACCCCAGCTCTATTTTTTTTCTTTTTTGCAGTACTGGAGATTGAACCCAGGGGCATTCTACCTCCGACCTATATTCCCATTCCTATTTTTTATTCTTTATTTTGAAACAGGGTCTCACTAAGTTGTAGAGAGCCTCACTAAGTAGCTGAGGCTAGCTGCGAACCCAAATCCTCTGGTCTCAGCCTCCCAAGTACTGGGATTACAAGCCTGTGCCATCACGCCTGGCTTCTTGTGCTTGTTTGTTGTTGTTTAATTCCCTATTGGCTTCCTTGAGTAACTAGTGATGGAACCTCTTAAATGGATAAAATTTGTAGGTCTGTCTTTAGAGGGAGGACTGAAATATGAAACTAAGAGACTGTCTTCCATACTGACACAGCCTTGGAAAAAGCAGAAAGCAACATGTAGTATCAGTTGACAGAGTTTCTAAGACTTGTTCAGGGAAGAAAAGGAAATTATGGGAAGTTGGCTGTGTTGGAGAAGCAATATCGAAGATTAGTAGTAAGCATGCATATTACCTAGTTGTTATATCCCAAATTCAAGTCTTTCCAGAAACCAGGCCTCCCATGACTCTGCATCCACCCCAAACATATATATATGGATTATCTCAGAAGACTCTCACAAATAATCATATCTTCACTGTTTGTCTGTTTGTTTTTATTGTTCTCGTTGTTTTGTTTTGTTTTGCTTTGTGGTACTGGGAATCAAATCCAGAGGGGCATTTTACCTCTGAGATGTATCCTTGTTTGTTTGTTTTGAAACAGAGTCACAGTAGGTTGCTGAGAGTTTCACTAGGTTGCTGAGAGTCTTGCTAATGTGCTGAGGCTGGTCTTGAACCTGTGATCCTCCTGTCTCAGCCTCCCAAGTGCTGGAATTACAGGCATGCATCCCCATGCCTAGCAGAAAGAAAGTCACGGTCTTTAAGAAAAAAAAAAAAAGTCCTTATTTCTTAAGGACTTTGATTTTAATGTCATTTGCTACTCTCAGATGGCTCATTTACTCATTCGGCCATTGTTAATTGATCATTTACTAAATGCAAGCATTCCTATACATACCGGGATCACTGTGGTGACTGGTACTGACAGTGTCATTGCCCTCATAGAGCTTGTATTGTGGTATGGGAAACCGTAGTGAAAAGGCAATATAACACAGGTAAACAAATAAAACCAATTCAGAACTTAATAAGCTAAGAAAAACAAAATAAATTACACAATAGGATGATTATATTGTAGGTGGGGGGAATGTTATTTTAGGTATGGAAGTCTGAGAAAGGCTCTCTCAGAAGGCAATTTTTGAACTGATATCTGAAAGATAAAGAGCCAAATATACAAGAATGGAGAAAGGAATGCTTCATTCTTCTGTTTGTGACAAAAAGCATACATAAAATCAAGTGAAAAGACCCTTGAAAGAGGAATGAAGCTATGTTTAAAAAGGGAAGTGGTACAGAGAAAACTGGAAGACACTAAACAAGTAAGCAAGATGTAAGACAGAAGGTTTTGAAGGCCATTTTGTGAGAGAGACCTAAATTCATTCTCTTGTACAGCAATAGATAAATATAAAATGTGACACTTGCATATGCTTTGCCTAATTTCAATGAAATACACACACAAATCACTCTCTCCAGAATATGCCTAACCCAACTCTATAGCAACGCCTTTTTACATCTCTGCAAAAAAGAGAAAGTAAACACAAACATCTAAGACTCTCTAACACCACCTCTGAAAAATTCACCCTTGAGCCATGGCAGCCACAATAGAAAAGGAATAAATTTGAGAATTCAATATTCAGCTCAGTCTTGGCAAGATCTCACCCCATAGAATGCACAACATCAGAAGCAGATTCTAATGTAAATTTTGGACTCATTGTGATAATATTGTGTTAATATAGTTCATTAGGTGTAATAAGTGCACCATGGTGATCTGGGGTACTGATGCTGGGGAGGAGGTATGTGGGACAGCTCTACTTTCAGCTTACTTATGTCATGAACCTAAAATGGTTTTAAAGAATAAAGTCTATTTGTTATTTCAAACTAAATTTATTGAATAATTCAATTGGAAATATAAGTTTATTCAAATGGAGAAATTGAAGACCCTACCTATATTGATGCATAGGTAATGTCTCTAGGTAGAGGAAATTGAAGAAATGACAGGTATGCTATTATTAAACTTAAAAAATGGAATTATAGTAATTGATTAAATAAAGAGAAAGTATAAATAATATTTCATATATAAAGCAAAAGTAGACATATTTGTATGATAATCTATTGCCACCAGTATTTTTAACCTTGGGTTTTTTGGATCATACAGTTTTTCACTATAAAAAATTTTAATAATATTCACAAATTAATTATCATTTATGTTTCTTCTATATGTAATATCATAGCAACTTTTATAATTTTATTGGTGCATTTTAATTGTGTATCATAATGAAGTTCAAAGTGGTACAAACATACATGCACACAGCATTTGGTGTGTTTCTATTTTTCAAAAATTTTGTAGTCCATGAACATCTAGCTAAGTAAGGCATCAGTTACCAACTTGTTTTAAGCAGGCGGTGTCATGATCTGATTTATACTTTCAAAAAACCACAATCCGGTTAAATGAGAGATGTATGCATGTATTCCTCCAGCTTGTACCTCACAAAGATGTATGATTACAATGCACCAATAAATAAATAAATAAACCACAATCCTGGGAGAACAAAGAATGTAGAGGGCAAAACTGGAAGAGTGGAGTCCAGTTTAGAGAATTCTCCAGTAGTCTAAGCAATGAATAATGGTGACCCAGACAGAGATGAGGGCAGTGAAAGTGGAGAGTAATTTATATTTTAAGTAGAGTTGACAGGACTAGATTGTGTAGATGTCGAAGACAACAAAGAGGAGGAACCGAGCTTGACTACTAGGTTTTAGTATTTCCTGACAGATTGAATGATTATATCCTTTACAGGGAAGGAGAAGATTGGGGGAAAGTGTGAGAGCGAATAGCAAGAGATCTTTCCTCAGCTATGCTACATGTAAGGTTCATATTAGCAGTAGTGTGCTGGCAAATGATGAATAACATTTGTTAAAACTCCAGAAAAATAAAGATATCCAAATGTATTTCAATCAGAAGTTTGTTTCATAAATGTTGCTGATCTAAAGGATGATAGCACATAACTTACAAATAATAACAAAATGTGAAGTACTCTTTATTGTAAAGACCATATAGTTCACTGATTCTCTTGGAACACTTTGCTTCTTTTTTTTTTTTTTTTTTTTTTTTGCGGTACTGGGGAGAACTCAGAGGCATTCTAACTCTGAGCTATACCCCCAGCCCTATTTTTTTATTCTTTATTTTGAAACAGGGTCTCACTAAGTTGCGGAGTGCCTCACTAGGTAGCTGAGGCTGGCCGTGAACCCGGATCCTCCAGTCTCAGCCTCCCGAATGCTGGGATTACAAGCGTGCGCCACCATGCCTGGCTTTTGTTGTTGTTTGTTTGTTTGTTTTTACTGTATGCTGTAGGTTGAACTGAGGTCTTCATTCACGCATTCAGTCTACCACTCAGCTACACCCCCATCCAGAAATTGGGAAGTATTGAAATAAATGAATTAAAGAAATAGGAGCTGATTTAGTCACTGATGTAATAAGATCTAGGATATAAACTGTTATGGCAGCAGTTGGCCAAAATAGGTAAGAAACAGATTTTTTGAAAAGAGAAGATTTATGATTTAGGAGGCCAGGATGTTGGCTGGATCATCCATGTGGTTGTTGAATTGACCAGAAATAATGACTACGATAGGAGCGGAGAACAAGAAAGTAATGAGCTGGGGCTGCATTTTTCAGTCAATGAACGAGAGCTAGCAGACGGTTAGTAAATGTTGTAGGTAGTGAGTGGTGTGTGCTTCATAAAAGATCAGACTTGTCAATGAAAAAGGAGAAAACTCAGATGGAAGTGACAGGGATGAAGAAGACATTCAGCCCACTCCTCCTCCTGGTCCTGGGAGATGGAGCACATAAGAAATAAGTAAGTAAGTAAATAATTAATTGATGAAATAAATGTATTTCTTCTGATGACACTTTTTTAGTATCAGTAAAACAAGCTAGGTGATGTCCATTGATGGTGCTCTATAAACATCATGGCTTATACTCATCTTTGAGTACTTAGAGAATTTAAAGAGTGCTAAAAATATTTTAGATGCCTATAGAAAACCTTCTATACTATTGAAGAAAATGGTGTTTGATTTTCTAAAGTAAAACTCTTCTATAACAAGATTACTCAAAACTTCTCTGACATGAAGGATGACAGGAACTGAATTACACGTGTCATGTGTGGTTTATAAAATCAACTAGAAGTGGTATTATCATAAAAGGTTAGGATCCAGCAGGATAAAATATCAAAAAAGATGAAATAAGATTATAATCTGAAAGCATTTGAAAAGGTAAATGTTTATATATACATGCAAGGTCACTGTATTATTATGAAATGCAAATTGATATGAAATAAGAGATTAAGCTTCAGGCTCCTTCCTCTGTAGATATACTATTCATTTCTAAGCACTGGTGTAAATGCTAATCAGTCAAGTACTTAGGGTGCCCAGCACAGTAGGGTGCACAAGTATTTGCATGAACAGAATCTGCCCCTATGAGATGGACTAATTCTGTATAAAAACTATAATACAGAGAGAGAGAGAGAGAGAGAGAATCACACACACACACACACACACACACACACACACACACACACACACACCACAGCATGTAGCCAAATACTAAATGGTATGGTCCAGACCACAAATGTAACAAGGATTTGGAAAAAGTAATAATCATTAGGAAAAACAGTAAAAACTTAATTAGATCTTCCTTGCACTAAGCTCTGCCCCCACCCATTATAATGATTAATTTAAGTGACTATCATCAGTAAGAGATTTAAGAGATTTGAGCATGTGAAAAGTAAAACGAACCAGAAAAGTACAAATGAAAGCACATGCTATCCTCTTCTCATAGGTCACCCTGAGGAGTTTTCTACTTATAATCACCATGGTAACATTTTAAAGACAGTACAACTATCAAAATTAAAATATCGAAAATGTTCACCTCTTCAACTTTTTTGCCAGAAATTTTAAAAACCTGCACAATCAACCACTTATTCACCTACTTCAAACTTAGGAGAGTATTAAGTTCTATGGGGGAATATTCATTCATTCAGTGTAAGATAGTCTTGGTGTCTTAAGGAATTTACAGTCTAACTCAAAATATAATTAAAATAGATGTAATGTTACAAGATGGTGAAAAATCAGGTCCTCTCTTTTTTCAAATCAGATGCTTGATTACTTAATGATGCAGTGGTTAGTATTTTAAGAGCTGAAACAGAAGACCTATGAAGCCTGGAGACCAGGAAGGCTTCAAACATGAAGTTAGAAATGAGATCGACTTAAAGTTGGTTAAGTAAGGAAAAAGGTCAAAATCATAATACAAAAGTACACAAGGTAAAAACCAGCTTCCTTAACTGAAGACTGCATGCATAAAGTACTAGCTAAGGATATCTGTGTCCTCAAAAGTCCACAAGCAAATATGATGCATATTCTAGACCTGCAACTTTGTCCAATGTCAAGTGACTTGAAGTATTATCCCTAAGTAAACACAAATATACTATGGACTGTAAAATATGTGAAATTTTTTTCAAATGATATATAAAATTGTGTTCTTTGAAATCATATAGGAATAAGAAATGATTATCCACAGGCAGTAAGGGTAGTTTGTCAAGAAACATTGCAAATTATTTTTCAACAAAGAATTGGATCTGGCAGTGGATCTGGAAGTGTATTTTTGAAATAAGGAAATGCAATGATAATGAAAGGAGAAAACACTTAAATAGGTCACTGAAGACAAATATAGAACTTTCACCTCCTGACACACTGCTACCTATGTGCTGAACTACATTAGATTTAATGTAATAAAAACAAGAAAACTGTAAAGTCCTCAAGCAGAAAATACGACATGAAGATTAATCAGCCCCCAATATACAAAATGGACTATCTTGAAGTGGGAGTGTCTTTGGAACAGTACAGGTCAGATTGCTGCGGTAGTTAACACTCCCACTGATGAAGACATGGCTAGAGATGATGCGTGGATGTGCTTGTGGTCAAAAACAACAAGAAGATTCGGTAGAGCCGGGTATGATGGTGCATGCTTGAAATCCCAGCATTTGGGAGGCTGAGACCAGAGGATCTGGGTTCGCGGCCAGCCTCAGCTACCTAGTGAGGCACCCGCAACTTAGTGAGACCCTGTTTCAAAATAAAGAATAAAAAATAGGGCTGGGGGTGTAGCTCAGAGGTAGAATGCCCCTGAGTTCAATCCCCAGTACCACAAAAAAAAAAAAAAAAAAGAAGATTCTATAGACAACAAAAGGTGAGAGCATTAATGAAGAAAAGATGAAGGCCAAATATAATTTAAATTTTGAGTTGTAGATAACTAAGTTTGATTAATCAATGCAGCTGTAGTTATCAGGGATAATGCAGCCAGTTAAATGCTATGTTTATATTGTCTGCCTCAGAAGTCTCAAGCAAGAGGCACTGGAATGTATGTAGCTCTACGTCCCCTTTGCCACTTGCAGGAGATTCACATGAACACCTGGGCCCATCTGTGGAAGCCAGAGGCAGGAGCGGGTCGCAGGCTCACTGGTGTGATTCACTGCATGAAGAAGGCTGTTGCCTGGGCAGATGATACTGAGGCTCCAGGCAGCTCATTAGGAGAGAGAGGGAGACAGATGGACTCCCTGCTCTGCCCTAACTACTGATTTTAATGCATTCCCTGGTGAAAAAGAGAGAAACAATGGCCTACTAGTTAACCCACATAGGCCACACTATGCGACTGTCAGACTGCATAATGCTATTAATTTTGAAACTGGAAGCATAATTGGCTACCACTTACCACCTGTGGTGGATTTTAGTGCTTCAATAAAGAAGAGAAAAGACAATCAGAGGCCAGTGATCTTAGAGACTGTCACAGCCTCCAGCTGGGCCCCTTAAAGAGAGTGTTGACAAGTTTATTATAAAGCTCTCCTAGAGGGGCTTCTCACTTTCATCTATAATTTGTCATATCCTCACACTAATGTGACCCACAATTTGCTTAAATCACTTTTGCCATATTTGAAAACAAAGAAGCCAAAGTGGCTTTTTTAAGGCATCTGAGATCAAAAGCTTGTTATTTTTGTTTTTGTTTTTGTTTTGGGGGGGTGGAGTGTGTTATTCAAATACAAGAGCAGTGGCAAAGAACAGTGGAGAGACAGTAAGAGCAATTCCAGAAGTCTTTGCCCATTTACTTATTTTAGGAGAATAAGCTTCCAAGGTGTAAAAGAACATTTTGTAAGAATTTCAAGTTTCAGCACAGTATAATTTCTCCTCACTCTGTGACTCTCACTGATGTCAACCTCGTATCTTCTCTGACATGACAGAGAAAGAACCACGACCTTTTCCCCTCCTGCCAGAACAAAGCCACAATCACATACATAAAATGGAGGGGAAAGTAAGATTTAATCTAACATTTAAAAAATCCTCCTTTCATAAAAAGGACTGACCCACATCACATGAAGTTCAGAGGGGCAGTAGATCCAGAGTGCGAGAGAATCCCAAACATCTTCTACAAATTATTTTATCAGTGAATACTTTGATTCCTGAACTACTCCCTCATATCTCTCTGTCACAGCTCTATTCCCTTTGCATGAAAGAGTTTCATAGCTTACTTCATTGTCCCTAACTCACCCTCTTTCAAGACAAGGTACTCATTACAGTTATGCATGTAGTTCTGTAAGTAATTTTCATAGTATGTATGTTCTAAATATCTACTGCTAATTTATCATTATCTTTTAGAACTGTTTGAAAGTTTTAAAATAATAGCAGTAAAACACCTATTATAGTTGCTACCACAAATAAAATGTTTACTGTGTGATCATTTTATTCTTATTATCGTTTAATTAAGATTTCTGTACATGTCTGTCTCCCCAGATGGACTGTTCGCTACTCTAGGGCAGACATGATGTCTTCGTATTTGTATAACAAGTGTTTGTTAAATGTCTGCAATGTGTAAAGCACTGTGATGTACACCAGTGACATACAAGGAGGACACATTAGCTGCAGTCCCAGAATTTGCTAAGTTATATCTACTTCAGGTTTTAGAACCTTGGATTGCTTTCACTTAGCTATCACTGAGCACTTTTCATACCATATTTCAGATACCTAATTATAGTTGTTTCTTGGAGCTAGAGGAAGCTTTCCTTACTTTATTCATAATTGTAAATTTTTTAAAAATATTAATCATCTTCTACATACTAATCACTAGAAAATTAGTCACCATTTTATTTCTAGTAACCACAATTGTATCTATTAAACATTATATTTTTCATAAAAATCCCCCATGGCCATTAGCCTTAGTTTATGAGTTTTCAAAAATTCAAACTAACAGATTATATATGTTATTCTTATTAATTCATGATTTTTAACTACTCGCATACATGATTGGTTAGTCATCAGCAACCCATTTCCTTTGTAACAGGTTTTTTTGTTTTTCATAATATAACAGAAAACTATGAAGTCCTATGAAGATATTATTTCTAGACTGAGATATGAGATTTCCTTCAATTTAAAATCTAAATCAATTCCAAGATGACAATGAGATGAAATCATAAAATACAAATATCACTTCCTGGGTGAGACTTTTTTACAGATCTTTAGATCTAAAATTAAGTGGAGCCAGGCGTGGTGGTGCACGCTTATAATCCCAGTACTTGAGAGGCTGAGACTGGAGGATCCTGGTTCGCGGCCAACCTCAGCTACTTAGTGAGGCTCTCCACAACTTAGTGAAACCCTGATTCAAAAATAAAGAATAAAAATAGGACTGAGGGTGTAGCTCAGAGGTAGAATGCCACTGGGTTCAATCCCCAGTTAAAAAAAAAAAAAATTAGGTGGACTATAATTCCAGAGGTTTTTTTCATTGGGGTTAATAATCCTTCAATTCAATCATACTGAACAGTCTGAAGCTAGTCAAATCACATGCCAATTTGCAGCATAACTAAGTGTTATATAATCATCTTAAGAAATTTAACTCACATTTTTAATGCAGAAGAAAAGGAATAATTCCACTTATTGTAATCACCAGAAATAAAAGACGAACTTTTTAATATCTTTTTTTTTCCCCTAACCTCTATGTCAAAGCCACTTTTCTAAAGAGGGTTCTTAAGTATCTTTCAGAAAAAGAAATTTATATCATATTCTTAGGCTGCCAAGATAGATGCAGGCAAAAAAGATACAGCTACCTACCTGCAGGAATTGTGCACATATGACTTAATAGGTAAAAAATTAGCAGTCTTATAATAATGTATTTCAACCCTTATAAGCTGATACAATAAATAATATCGCACTAGATATAATCATTTTCAACAACAGGACCTATTTTAAGGACCGACTTTTAAGATATAAGAAGTGCTTTAGCTTTTAAATCCTCATAGAGTTTTCTAAAACTTGGCTGCGTGTTCTACTCACACTTTCTCTCCATTAAGATAATCCCATTTTCTTTGATAACATCATATCATTTCACTGACATACTAATGGATCCCACTGTGTGTTACAAGTTTATGGCTATTTGATTCATTTCTATGATAATCTTGCTTTCATTAACATAACAGCTCCAATTGTAGTACATCAATTCCTGAGATATCCACATTCACACCCTAATGACTTTTTCAACCCTTAATGGATTTTAAAAGAGAAAAGTCACAATGTTCTATTTTTTAAAGCCTCTATAGGAGACTTCAATCAAGGGCATTATTTAGTGTCCTCTCAACAAAATGGTAATGATTCAAGAATGTAGGAATCCAACAATTTGCATATGTGCAGGATATTTTCTCCAAAAGATGTCATAGAACATAAAGGAAAATTGAAGTAGGAGAATAAAGATAAATTTTCAAAGTGATTCAGGACACATTGCTACATATTTTGGGTTATCATAATTGTACTACAAAGAGAGTCTAATATCTGTAAGAAAGGAAAACAAACTTTTCTATAGAAGTTACAAGATCACATAGAAACTGGCAGGCTTCCATTTTGTGTAACATTCACACACATGTCTGAATGTTCCACTCCCAGATGTACTGGTTTCATGTTTCTCCTTATATAAAATCTGCCCAGTAAAAACTAGCCAACCAGATTAGATTGTAAAAGCCATACTCCAGCCAATGCAGAAGGGTGTAGTGGCCTTTGTGTTAGGAGATAAAAGGCTGAGCAGATTGCCCCCCTCCCCACCCAGAGTGCTTGCACCCTTCTGCGCAGAAGTAAATTGCCTTGCCGAGTTACTTTTTGCTTCATGAGGTTTTTTTTGTGTGTGTGTGACTTCCCTAAAATTTATTTCTAATACATCTATGGGCCTGGGGGCTCATGGGTAGGCTTCAAAGAGTAGGGCAATCCTGTAATTTTGTAAAAAGAATGTTATATGTGTATAAGTTTAAGGAAATAGTCTACAGCTTTCATCATAGTCTAAAAGTAATCTGCATGAGCAAAAATAAAATAAAATATAAAAAAGGGCCTCACCATTGGTCGTATTTACATGGACCACAGGAAGATGGACTGGAAGCTTAAACTATATGAAATGGTCCATATATAAAAAGAATTTGGGAGGAAATGGGAATAGTACTTTTAACCCTAAACATTGATGAGTAGTGATAGGAATTTGTAATTATAAAAAAGATAGCCTCTTCTACAAATGGTTTTGGAAAAATTGGTTAACCATATGCAGAAAAATGGAAATAAACACCACTTTCTCACCCTGCACAAGAGTCAATTCAAAATAGATCAAAGACCTGGAAATTACACCTTGCAGCTACTTGAAGAGGGCAAAGGTCCAACACTTCAACACATCTGCACAGGTAAAAAATTTTCTCAATAAGTCCCCAAAAGCACAAGAAATTCAAAGGAAAATCAATACATGGGATTAAATTGAACTGAAGAGCTTCTGTGCAGCAAAGGAAACTATCAAGAACCTCAAGAGAGAGCTGACAGAATGGGAAAAGATTTTTGCCAGCTACTCCTGCCTATTGGATACTAGTCCAATAGAGGACTAATATCAAGAATATAAAAAGAACTCAAGAAACGCACTGCTAAGAAAACAAATAATCCAATCAAAAATGGGCAAGTGAACTAAATAGACACTTTATAAAAGAAGAAATACAAATGGCCAATAAATGTATGAGGAAATATTCAACATCATTAGTAATCAGACAGGTGCAAATCAAAACTACCCTGGGATTTCACCCAACCTCAATTAGAATGGCAATCATCAAAAACATGAACAACAACAAATTCTGGAGAGAGTGTGAAAAGTGGGAACCATAATACATGATTGGTGGGATTGCAGATTAGTGCAACTACTTTGGAAAACAGTATGGAGGATCCTCAGATGAATGGGAATGAACCTACCATATGATCCAGCAATATTACTTCTGGGTATCTACCCAAAAGAATGAAAACCAAACTATCTGACTAATACATGTGCATCTATGTTTATAGCTGCACAATTCACAATTGCCAAACTACGGAACCAGCCAAGATGTCCATCAACAGATGAATGGATTACAAAACTATGGGATATGGACACAAATGGAATTTTACTCAGCCATAAAGAAGAACAAAATCACGTTATTTGCAGAGAAATGGATGGAACTGGAAAACATTATGTTAAGTGAAATTAGTCAATCACAAAAGTTAAAAAAATCTTATGTTCTACCTAATATGCAGAAGCTAGGGAGAAAGTGGGTCATAGGAGGGACTCTAGATGAGAAACCTTAGATGGCCAAAGAAGGGAACCTAACTGAAGGTGATGAGGTAGGGGAGGGAAACCCCCTAAGGTACATGATGTACTTTCACAAACATATCAAAGTCAATCACTAAGCTGAACATGAGAAGGAGGAAGGGGGGGGGGGGAAATGGGGTGGGAACTGGGGAAGGACTAAATGAGAGATGTGCGCATGTATGCCTCTACCAGCTTGTACCTCACAAAGATGTATGATTACAGTGCAACAATAAAGAGTACATAAAAAATTGGAGAGTCTATAAACAATGGTAAAAAAAGAATAGAGGTAAAACCTGTTTGACAAGATGAGGAAAACTTTTCCCTTAAGAATTAGCATATAGAATCTCCATTTCTCCTGGGATCTATTCTTGAAGGAAATAGCTTGATTAGGCAAAAACCAATTGAAGCACCAAAAACTGGAGGAAGATAAATAAACTCACCCACTGAGAAAAAAAAGAACATTTTTGTTCAGGAGGAAAAAAGGGAAGAAAAGAGAAAACAAAGAAATACTTACAGATGCAGAGAGATTGGAAAAGTTTTAAGACTCAAAAAAACTTCATAGTGGAAGGATGGCTAAAATACATTAACAAAGAGTGTTACCGAGAGGCATATCTAAGCTTTGCAGGGATAAGTTTACACAATTTTGGTCTCCTTGTTATGAAAAAAGAGTCCAGAAATTCCAAAATAGAGAGATCTTTCACAGAAACGTTTTAGTTAAGGCCCCTAAATCTTCAACATTACCAGTTTCATGGAAATCCATGATGATTCGTGTTGACCATTCCATTGAGGTTATTTTCTCTGTGCTATATATATAATCACTTTCTTGGGTGGGATATGAAGGGATATACACCAAGTAATATGTGCACCTACTAATGTTAAAGGGATATTAATTTGAGTGTCAGAAACAATGATAGAAGGGCATTATAAAGAGTTAAAGCAAAAACTCTCTTTTAATTGGCTTAGGAATCTAGTATTTTTCAGTCCTCTTGTTTTTCCAGTCCATTCAACGTATGTTTTATTTCATCATAATTTGTGAAGAAAATATTAATTTTGAGATAGATTTATACTGTTTTACAGGATTTCAAGGTGAAAATTCAATTTATGAATCAGTTACTATGCCACCTTGAAACAAAATTTTAGCTGACAAAAATTTTCATATTGACTTAGTTTGAGTTATTTTAACAAAGTCAGAATACATAGACTGAGTAACATTTTTATTGTGTCATAAGAAAAAATGTGCACATATTACTTACTTTAGGCTTAGAATATCCTATGACCCCAAAGGCATTGTAACCATCATTATATCCAATAAATGTATTTCAATAAAAGAGCGCCACCTCCTGAGGTTTTCTATAATGCCCGCCATGGAAACTGGACGGCAAAACAAGTTTTCATGCCTGCTTGATGCTTTTAATCACTGGGCCACAGAGAGATTAATCTTAAGAATGATAATAAAATGTGGTAGGCATTTCCCACCTTTCAGATGCTTTTTATTATCGTCTACAACCCTGAGATTCCTAATTATTCTTTGTATTTGTTAACAAAACTTATGAGCACTAATTAGATCTGATGTTCCCTGAGGAAATAATTTAATTGCATATCATGTTCAACAGTCTCCCAATTTTATTTTATTTTTTAGTTATGTGCTGGCAAAAATCTTTGCTAAACACATAGCTGACAAAGGATATAAAATCTGTAATCTCATCGTTAGAATATTAAAAGAACTGAAAACTCCACAACAAATATACAAATAATCCAAACAGAAAATGTGCAACAGGCATTTTACTGAAGAGGATATATAGTAGAAAATAATCACATGGAAAAATGCACAGCATCATTAAAATTTATGGAAATGGCAATTAAAACCACAATGAGCCCAAACATGGTGGTCCAAGCCAATAATCTCAGCTTCTTGGGAGGCTGAGGCAGACGGATGGCAAGCTCAAGGCCAACCTGGGAAATTTAGCAAGACCCTTCTCAAAATAAAATAAATAAAAGCACTAGGGGTATAGTTCTGTGGTAGGTTATCACCGGGTTTGATTCCCAGTACTCCAAACAAAAAAAACCCACAATGTGATATGACTATGTCCCATAAGAATATGGTACAAAACAGAGACAGCCCCAGATGCTCATAAGTATTGAGAAACCGGATCATCCATACTTTGCTGGTGGAAATTTAAAATGGTATAGCCAGCCACTATGAAAAATAGTTTGAATATTTTGTATAAAAATAAATGTGTTAAAAGAAAGACTTTAGGCAAATTATTATTATTATTATTATTATTATTGTTGTTGTTATTATTATTATTATTATTATTATTATTATGTTTGGGTACTGGGGATTGAACCCAGGGACATTCTACCTCTGAGCTACACCCCAGCCCTCTTTTCTTGAAACATGGTCTTGCTAAGCTGCTGAGGGTCTTGATAAGTGGCTGAGGTTGGCCTTGAACCTGTGGCCTACCAAGTACTGGGATAACAGGCATGCGCCACCACATCTGTCTTAGACAAATTAGATATAGCAGACTTTATTTAAGCAAAACATGACTCAAATTGGGCAGTGCCCTAAACCAATACAGATCCAGAGAAGCTCGCACGGTAATGTGAGCAGACAGTATTTATAGACAGAAAACAGAAGTGACATACATAGCTTGATTAGTTATAGCTGGGCATTTGCCTTAATGCAGGCAGCTTTTGATCAAATTTAATTTACTTTGACACATGCAGTTGTCATACGGTCTATCAATCATAATTTTGGACATTTATCTCAGATAATGAAAACCTCTACGTGGATGTATATTGTAATTCTATTTATAAAAGCCAAGCGTCTGTCCATGGGTGAAGGGTTAAAGGGTGGAACATCTGCACTATGGAATACTACTCATGAGTTAAAGGAACAAACCACTGATACATGGAACATATTGGATGAGTCACCACAGAATTATGCCGAGTAAATGCATAAAAGATTATATACTGCATGATTCCATTTGAATAACACCATTATATGAAAAACAGATTGCAGCCATAAGGGTTAGGAATGGGCAAGTGGATGCAACTTTACAGGTGGTGATGTAACCGTTCTGTGCTATGATTGTCGTGATTTTTACATGAATACACATGTGGCTAAAATGGCAAGGAAACGCACACACACAAATGCATGCAAAACTGGGGGAGTCTGAATAAACTCACTGGGTTGTATCAAAGTCAATATCCGTGTCGTGGTATTGCACTACAGTTATGTAAAATGGTAGAATCAAAGGATACTGGGTAAAGTACCACCCCTGTTTTCAACTTACTATGAATACATATTTCAAAAATAATTTTTCGCGGCCAGCCTCAGCTACCTAGTGAGGCACTCCGCAACTTAGTGAGACTCGGTTTCAAAATAAAGAATAAAAAATAGGGCTGGGGATATAGCTCGGAGGTAGAATGCCCCTGACTTCAATCCCCAGTACCGAAAAAAAAAAAAAAAAAAAAAAAAAAAAAAAAAAAAAAAAAAAAAAAAAAAAAAAAAAAAAAAAAAAAAAATTTAAAAACTGGCATGCCTATTCTCACAGAGATTGTGCTATGCTGATCTCCCAAAGGTTAAATAATTACTTTTTTCACACTATGATTATTGTGATAATTGCCATGTTTGATTTTAAAAAGAGATAAAATTATTAGTTATAAAAGTGTTAAATGCAAAAATGTTTTGTTTAAATGGTTTTCTTCAAAAGTCTGCAATTCTCTCAAAAGTTTCCATATGTCATAGATGTCTTAGGACTCTTTTCACTTAATAGTTTCCTAGGAATCTGCTTCTTTTTCATATATGAAAAATAATCTTTGATCTGGATTGTTATTTGAATTTTTATCCTAGGAAACTCAAAATTACTGTAAATAAAAAATTAAGATATTTTTGAGGCAACTTGCATGTAGACTTTTGTAATCCCAGCAGAATTCTTAATATATCCTTTGTGTAAACATTAACTTTATATTTAAATAAGTTCTTTTTGCAGTATGCCATTGGTGTTACCAAAAATTTATAAATAAGTTTCTAACAAAATACAAATAGTATCTCAAAAAAATATCTATTTCTGACTAAGACTGACATGAAGCACAGTGTTTTGTCATTAGCAAGATTGTGGCTTTGAAAAACAATCTCTTATTTTAAGGAAGGATTAAACTGAACAACTTGGTTCTTATGTGATTCTAGGACAAATCTCCCGCAAGTCTGGTCTTTCTGAATTAAGGATATATTTCAGTGCTAAACTTATCATCATAAAACAATTAAAAACTCTCTTGTTTACAAAGCTCTCTTGATTTTCTCAGTTCTCAATTTATTCTTCCTATCTTTGTTTTCTTTCTGCTCTGAAACATTTTAGACTGAGCTTTCCAAACTTTCTAACAACTGCTCTGTTAAGAGACCAAATCAGAGTATATGTGACTCATAGGACTATATAGTCAGAATTAGACCCTAGTGGCATTTAATAAACATTGTTGGGGGGGGGGGGTTGTGTAGAAAGAGTAAGGTGACCAAGAAATGTACCCAAATAGGCAGGTTATTTTTATCCTTGCATATCATGCCATGAATTAGGCTGGACATGGAAATTTCTGCATGTCAATTTAGAAAGATAACCTATTGTTCAAAAGCTCTAAACATCAGAATAACAGTATTGGGCTTAGAATCAGGACCTCTGGGTCGCAGTATTAACTTCCTGCTATTTCAGGTCCATGCTTGTGAACAGATTAAATTTGTGTTCCTTGATTTTCTCATCTGTAAAGTGAGACTTGGAATATTGTCTTTTTTTTTGGTCTCTTTTTGAGATGAAGTTTTGCTATGTTGCCTAGACTGGTCTCGAACTCTGTATAAAGTTCTACTTAATTATACAATGCTATTGCTCTTTAGCAATTGTTATAACTTAGTTACTTTAGAAAATTTTATGTATGTAAACATGTTAACATTATATGTGAATATATTCCATGTCTCTCTATGTAAATTTTCTTCATCAAGGCTTAGCATAGCCCTGTTTCTTTTAAAATCTATATGTAGTACCCAGTACACAGAAGACACTTAGTATGTATTGAATAAATGAAAAAATGAACTTACAGACAAATTTTAGTTTAGTCTATTCTAATTTAATTGATATCAGGTTAAGAAAAAGTACAGAAACTGTTAGAACAGAAACTAAATTATAGCAACTCCTAAGTGAAATTAAATAATTTTAGAAATGATGGTAAATGCTTTTTAACAGTTTGAGTTTACTGGTATTGGCACAGCCAGGAATATCAATCATAACGTCCTTCTGTTATAAACTGTAAGGAACTCTTCATTGCTACCATTGCTTAGTAAATAAAGTTCAATTCTTGTTTGGTATTAAGCTTTTCAAATGACAAATCTAGTCTCTTTGGGATAATCTCCGCGCATGCTCACCTGCTCCCCTTTTCTACTCTCTTGCCCTTTTGCCTGTGTCCAGGCTTCCTCTTCATTTTGAGACATCCTTAAATTCATGTCTATAGAATTCAGTCTGGCCCATCCATCAAGAACCATCCCTAATGCCATAGTCTTCATGGTGACCATCGAGGTATCTTCAGATAGAGGTAAGTTCTTACATAGATATCCATGCCACTTCATGTTTGTCCCCCTGAAACCTTGGTCACTTTCTAGTCTTACTTATAAACTTTTTGTCACCAGATTCTATGTCTGATTTACATTTGTATTTTCAAGATACCTACATTGTAAATACACAATTATTTGTGCATTGAATAAATTGAATGCATATGCATTTTATGCTTTTGTTTGTAAAAGGCATGCACTTGTTAGTAATTGTTATACACAGTAAGAAATATATGTGTTCATGATTTTGACATGCCCATTATAATTAGGCTAATTGATTTTGGCAAAAGGACCAACATAATTTTTTTTGGAAAAGAAAATCTTTTTAGAAAATTGTGCTGGAATATTAGTATATGCTATGCAAGAAAGCAAAAAGGTAAGAAATGAGAAAAAACACATTTACACTCTTACCTCACCAATAAAAAAATAACACATATTTGATCATATATATAAACATAGGCGAGTATAAAATTTCAAGAAGAAAACAAAAGAGGAAACCTTTGTGTTCTTGAGTTGTGGAAAGAGATCTTAGAATTAACATCAAAAGCATAATCCATAGGAGAAAAATTACAGATTTGACTTCACGTAAATTAAAAATTAAAATTTTAGTCCTCAGAGGACACCAGTAAGAATGTAGAAAAAAACAATTAAATAAAATATAATTGAATTATATAGCTGATAAAGGACTTATATCCAGAATATATGATGAACCCTTATAACTCAATAATCAGAGACCAAACAGCCTAAGTTAAAAAACAAACAAGGAAACAAACAGGCATACCATTTGAATAAACATTTTGAAATATGTATAGCAAATAAGCCATGAGAATAGATTCATATTTATTAGTCATTGAAGAAAAACAAATTAAAAGCACAATGAGATACCATATCACACTACATAGATTAAAAATTAAGATCGGATATCAAGTGTTGCCAAGAATATGGAGAAATTGGAATCATGATACATTATTCATGGAATGTAATATAACCACTTTGGAAAGCAATTTTATCATGTGTTAAAAAGAGTTAAACATACACTTGCCATGGGACCTAGCAAATGGTGTCAAGACAATATTAATGAAAACAAAAATCCTCATGGAGATTTCTATGTGCATGCTGATAGGAACACTGTTGATAATATCTACAAAATGAAAACAATCCATATGCTTATATCCAACTGAAGAATAGATACAATGATGCATATCCTTACAATGAAATGTTATTTTTCAGTTGAAAGGAGTAAAGTACTGGTGCATATAAATGACATTTATGAACTTCAAAAACACTGTAAGTGAAAGAATACAATGAAATGGCTTTATCTGTATCAAATTTTTGAGTAATTCTAGGTTATAGACACAGAAAGTAGGTTGATGGCTGTCTGGTGTTGGGAGTACAGATTGCCTACAAATGGGCATGGTTGAACTGCTGGAGGATAATCAAAATGTTTTAAAGACAAAACTGGAGTGTTGTTTGTAAAACTATGCCAATTTATTAAATCTAGTTGACCAATTCTCTGATAATGAGTGAATTTTATGGTATATGAGTTACAGTTCTGGAAAGAGAGAGAGAGAAACAGATATTTCATTATTATTTAGGTTTTAGTCTCAGGAAAAGTCTTGAAGGAATTAGGGAAAAGGGCATTAAATAGGACAGATCATACAAAGCACACAGCAAGCACTAAGAATTAATTGTTGACTGAATTAATAAACTAACATTGTAAGAATTGAAAACTTCAATGGAAAGAACTCAACCTCTCAAAACTATTATTATTTGAACTATTTTTTGATGCAAATATTTATTCTACCTTCTACTGACTTCAATTCAGCTTCCCTACAGATTATATTTATTGATGATGTTTATATAAATCCAGGGCAATATACAGATATCTAGCCTTTCCAATGTTTTTATAAACCTTTCATGTCACTTTATTCATGTCACTTTATTTCATGTCACTTTATTTCATGTCACTTTCATTGTATTCTTTAGTGTCCTTTCCAGGATACTAATTTCCTTAACAGTTTCTTACCCAACTTTTTTTATAGACCTTTCACTATTCTGATTGGTGGTAACTTTAATGTATCTTATCTCTCTGTCCAAATATGATTTTGGAGAGCTGAGGGCCATTTGAGTCAGGATTAAGGGCAGCAATGAGTGCAGTAGCTGACTCTTTTCTCTCTAGTTTTCAGGACCACTTGAGTCTCTTTTTGTGTGGTCACCCTTCTATCTCATGAAAAGTTCAGCCCTTTCTTGAGGTTTCTGCAAAAATAGCATTCATTCAAAGTATTTTGAATTGAGGGAGATTTACTGAATATGTTTTTTTTTTTTTTTTGCAAAGCTACTATATTATTTTAATACTTTTATTGGCATATTGTAATTATATATCATAATGAGATTCAAAGTGATACACTGCTTAGCTTAAGTGGAAAGCTAAGGAAAAATTTCATTTTATTTCATAAAAATACAATTGTGTAGAAACAAAGGTAACATTTTCTTATATCACATCAATTTAGTTGAGGAATGGAATAAAATAAACATGTTTTCTATTTATATTCTTACATTTTATTTACATGAGTAATGCTAGTAGGCAAATTCAACACATAAAGGTCACTGAGTGATTTGTGTGTGTGTGTGTGTGTGTGTGTGTGTGTGTGTGTGTGTGTGTGTAATTTATTAGAATGGGAAGAATGGTATGTTTGCAAATAATTGATACAGAATTTCTGAACAATGAAGCATGTTAACATAAATGTGAGTAAAAACAGCAAAAGTCTAAGAAAACTTCAGAAAACATAGAAATCAATTAAAGACTATTTGAAAATTGAATGATTCTTGGAACTGGGAACAAGCACCTGTGCTATCTGGTGACTATAAAGACAGAACTTCCTAAAGCTAAGGGAAAAAATAATGGTAGTGTGCCACCTACAGGGACGGGGCAGTGAGGTTGTTTTGAACGCTGTGATACATGGTTATGGAACTATTCTCAGACTCCAGATCCACAGGCATGGAAAAACTTATGGGATGTTTTATTTTTTGCACTTAGAAATGGATTTTTTGTTTTGACAGAGGTTTTTAAAAGCCCATTTCTTTAGCCACTAGAAAGTGAGCTGTATTCTTGTAAATAAAAAGCACGGAAAGAACTTGACTGCAGGCTAAAAGCCAAATCTGATGGTTTGACTTCCTGTATCAAGCAGAATTTGGTAAAGACAAAAGCATCTGGAATCAGATGTTCATGTGGAATTGCTTAAAGACGTACTTGATCTCACGAACAGGATGGGTGATAAAGTATCACCTAGCAAAAACCACCATGATGTCCAAACATTATTATAATATTTTTATTTAAAATCTTAAAGGGAAACATTTCTCCTGACATATCTCTGAAATATATTCTCAAAATCCTTCCTAAAGATATCATGCAAGACAAATATTCTTTCTGCTATGAAAATTGTTTTTTTTAATTTCACATATCTAGACAAACAATAAGGAAATCATTTTTCCTGTGTTTGTTTCTTATTGTTTCAATTATGTATATCAAATAGACGAAATATATTGAGGTAGAAAGTGTGATGAAATTTAATTCAAGGAATGATAACTTCATAAGGATTTAAAGCTTTTTTTCTGTCCCCGTCCACTCCGTCTCACACTTACCAATGGCACCATTCTGGACCCTAGAACAGAATATAACAAATGTCTTCACGCAAATTTGACAAATATACAGTGACAAAACATATCTGGTGTGTCACCATTCACAAACCTAATTCTAAGGTAGTGGAGTTTTTTGCTGAAAATTGTTGCTATAAGCAGACATATAAGCTATAAAACTTCAACAACGACAAAAAAAAAAAAACCTAGGACAAAAAATTTTCAGGTCGTAAGACTAAGAGAAGATTTCTTAGACTTAATACAAAAGCAAGATCTATAAAATGAAATATCAATACACAGAATATCAAAATTAAAAACTTTCACCCTGTGAAATACCCTATATGATGATGAAAAGGCAATCTAACTGGAGAAAATATTTGCAAATATCTGACAAAGAACTAGCATCTAGATTATATAAAGAACTCTCAAAATTCAAAATTAGAAAGTAAGCAATGGATATTTCACCTATAGGGATCTACAGAGAGCAAACAACCACGTGCAGTGATGTAAAACAGTATTAGGCAACAGGAAAATGAAAATTAAAACTGAATGAAGACATTACTACACATCTATCAGAATGGCTAAACAGTGACAATAATAAATGCTTGTGAGAATGTAGATAAACTATGTCTCTTGAGCTTTTATGGTAAGTTGATAGGTTGACAGTTTCTTATGAAGATAAGCATGAAGTTGTCGTGTAATCCAGCAATTTCAATTTTGGGGAAATTATTAAAGAAAAATGAAAATGTATTTTCATGAAGGAACTCAGGAATGTTTATAGCAGCTTTATTTGTAATATTCAAATGTCTGTCCATGGTTGAATGGTTAACAAACAATGCTTCATGGAGCACTGCTCATCATGAAAAGGGAATGAATTTATGATACATGGAACTTGTATAGATTTCAAGAGAATTATGCTAAGTGAAAAAGCCCAATACCAAAGGTGATACATTATATGGTTCCATTTATACAATATTCTTGAGATGACACATTTACAGAAATAGACAAAAAACTTGTGGGTACTAGGGATTAGCAGTGGAATGAAAGAGTCAGAGGATGAGAAGTGGAAGAATGTATGTTATAAAAGCAGAGCACTGCCGGGTGTGGTGATGACAGCTCATAATCCTAGTACTTGGAGGCTGAGACAGGAGAATCGCAGGTTCAAAGCCAGCCTTGGCAACTTAGCGAGGCTCTTAGCACCCCAGTGAGACCCTGTTTCCAAATAAGAAATAAAATCAGCCTAGGGATGTAGCTTGGAGAAAGAATGCCTCTGGGTTCAATTCCTAGTACCAAAAAAATTTTTTTTTTAATTTTAAAAATGAGAGCACTAAGAATCCCTGTGATGATGGATCTGTTCTCTACTTTCGATGTAATGCCAGTTACAACAATCTACCATGGGAGAAAACTGAATAAAACCAACACACGCGCAAATTCATGAAGAACGGATGAAATCTAAATAATTCTGCAATGCACTAATGTCAAATTCCTGGTTGTGTTATCGTATGATAGATATGCAAGATGAGTGAAAGGTATATGGAATCTCTGCATTATTTCTTATAGGTACATTTGCATCTATGATCATCTCCAAATAAAAAGTTTAACTAATAAGGAAAAAATAGAAGTATTAACAAAATAGTTCAATAAAACATAGAATGTAAAAATGTGAAGAAAACTCAGTTTTTATGAAATTATGCAGCAGGCATTTAGTAGAAAACAAAGCAGCAAACTTATTTATAACTTACATTAAATATGTAAGTATGTATTTTTAAGTCATTCTTTATTAAAACTTTAAAAGGTTTATTAATGAAAATGAAAATGAACTAATTTCTGCTTTTCCCTATTTGTCATCTGAAGCATTACTTAAATGGGGCAGAATATTAACTTACACAGTAGGGAGGACAAAATCTGGTGTGCAATAAGAACTTACAGAGCAGGCTAGAACTGAGGTAGCTGTGCATCGTGGTTTATATATGCTCAAAAAACATGTACTGGGAAATTAATCCCCAGTGCAACAGTGCTAAGAGCTGAGATGTCTGAGAGATGCCTTGGTGCTAGGGCTCAGTGCTCAGAAATGGATTCATGCTGATTGTAAAGGAGCTTGAGGCTATGGCTTTGCTCTCCTGGAGAGCATTCTGTGGGTGTGAGCTCATTTGCGTTTGGCCTTTCACTGTGGCATGGTATAGAGTGAAGGCACTCGCCAGAGGCCAAGCAGATGCCAGCACCATGTCCTTGGACTCTTCCAATCCCCAAAGTCGTGAGCCAAATCAATTACTCTTCCCTCATAAATAACCCAGTCTGCAGCATTCTGTGTTGGCAACACAAATGGACTAAGACACTACATCTTCTTAGAAAGCCTATTTGCAAAGTTGGTTGCTTCTTGACTGGCATCTAGAAGCCTGGATATCAGGAATGCTTCCACCATTCTCTAACAGATTCAAGTGGTATATTGTGCCCAAATTGTTTGTGCAAATAATGGAGTAATTTTTGAATACCCTTGTTTCTTCTGCAAGTTTAGAATTTGATTGTACAGTAAGCAGAGGGTGTCTGCATGACCAGTCCCCAGTAAAAAACCCTGGGTGCTGAGGCTCTAATGAGCTTCCCCGGTAGACACCACTTCATGTTCTCACACCTCACTGATGGAGGAATCTAAGTCCATCCTCATAGAGAAGAGTCTTGAACGCTAGCCTAGTTTCCTCTGGACTTGGTCTCTTGTCTCTTTGCCCTTTGCAGATTTTGTTTTTAATCATTTTAATATAATGAATCTTACCATGACTGTGCCTATATGCTGAATCCTGTGAGTTCTCCTAGTGACTGTAAATCTAGGTTGATCCAAGTCATCCCCGACCATTGGGCAATGCAATAACAACAACAGCAATCTGAATAATCTTTTTAGTTGTGACTGAGAGGTAGATTGGATATATTCAGAAACCAGATTCTCCTGTTTTTAAAACATTTTCATGTAAAAAGATACCCTTTTGAAAAATATATCAGCATTCATGAGCTTTTTTGGAAATAGCCATATAACAGATAAGCAATAGGGCCAGTGCTCAGAGGGACAAATCCATATGAGGAGAGGAATATTCTCCATCCCTTATCACTAGTTCTAAGTCCCACAGGACACCCTTTCAAGTTTCCAATTTACCAATCTGAGATTATATCACTAGAAAGATTTAGATCAACATTAAAAATGTGTTTTTGTAAAGTTTACCTTGCATGGCTGTGCTAGAGATTAAATGAAAGCTCCCATGTATAAATCTCAAAATAGCTATGCCAACTTTCAACTTCAACACATGAATATATTTTATTATTCAAGCACTTGGATAAACAAAATCTCTCATTCATTTCAAAGTCTTCTTCTAAGTATTTTTTTTTTTTTGACCAACATTTCTCTTATCAGTAGTAAGCACAAACTCCAAACAGGGAAGAGCTGGGTATGGGCACATGCCTCTAATCCCAGTACTTGGGAGGCTGAAACAGGAGAATCACAGGTTTGAGGTCAGTCTTGAGGCCCTCAGCAACTTAGTGAGACCATTTCAAAATAAAATAGAGCTGGGGGGTGTAGCTCAGAAGTAGAATGTCCCTGGGTTCAATCCACAGTATCACACACACACACACACACACACACACACACACACACACACACACACACAGATTTTAAAATATATAGGACTTTTCAAAAAAATGATTTTTTTAAGATTATTCACTTAGTATAAGTACAGACCAAAAAGAAAAAAAATACACAAATTTTGGTGACCTGATATAAAGAGCAATAATAATAAAAAAGACTGGTTCAGGCATTTATCTCATATTTATCCCAAAATTTCAGAAAAATGACAAATATATTAAAAATAAGCCTCAAACTGTGGTGGAAGAATAGGGAGGGTATTGTCAGCAGAACTGAGGTTAGATGGGCTAGTTCAAATAGACAGGGAAGTAAAAAGTGGAGACGCCTCCAGCCCAACGTGGGAGGAAAGGCACGGATGGAGATGCTTTCTGTCAACCTTGGTCAGTGGTAACCACAACCTACATTCCTTCTATCCTCCACTCCTGCCCACAAGGCTGACTTCTACACACCAGCTTTCACATCAGTGACACCAGCACTGGGTTCCCTACCTCACTCTTTCTTGTATTTCTCCATTCCTTCAGAATCTATAGGAAGAATTGGTGCCATCAGCAAGTACACAGACTCCACCCGTGTTTTTCCGAGTACCTCCAGCACAGTGCTGTGCTCACAAGAGAAACTTAGTAAATGCTAAATAACTGACAAAGATGACTTTAATTCTTTTGTCTTTCCTTCAGAAATGATCACAACTTAAATTGTTTAGGATTGAATTCTCAATATAAGTAAATAGCCAAGCCACGGCTTACAAAAGATTTTTCTAAATTATTTTAAGCATGATTCGTTTACATATTAAAAAAAAAAACCGCCAAGTGCTGTGTGCATGTAAGTTCCTATCACTAGGAACTACATTATAATGTGAGCCTATACTGCACCAATAAAGTAAAAAATAAATAAATTCCATAGAACTAAAAAAGTCACTCTAAAAATAATTTTCTTAATTACAAGGTATGTTAATTAATTAATGGCATAGTAATAGTCTGATTTCAACTTTATTTTTCATATAGCTCCAATGAAAATAGTTTTATGGATGATAAAATCTTTAAAAGCCACATACTCTTAAGAAAGGGGGAAAAAAAGCTGCGTGTATTGGCACATGCCTGTATCCTAGTACTTGAGAGACTGAGAGAGGAGGACCACAGGTTTGAGACCAGCTTCAGCAACTTATCAACCCTCAACAACTTAGTGGGACTCTGTTTCAAAATAAAAAAATTAAAAAGGCTGTGGGGGTGTAGCCCAGAGGTCCCTTGGATTAAGTCTCCAGTACTAAATAAAAAATAAATAAATAAAACAGTTTTAAAAAAAAAACTTTTCTTTTCATCCCTTTCTCTCTCTCCTTACTCTTGTTCTCTTCTCTCTCTCTCTCTCTCTCTCTCTCTCTCTCTCTCTCTCTCTCTCTCATAAATCAGTCAAGATATTTTATCAGCTATATGGCAGGTTCTTTCTAGACAATGAAAAATGTCCTCAAAAAAATAGGTAATAGTTCTGTTCCACTAGAAATATATTGTTGAGGAAAAGTTTTTATTTATTTATTTTTATTTTATTTATTTATTTATTTATTTTTACTTATATATGGTAAGGGGATTGAATCCAGATCATTCCACCTGTGAGCTACCCCATCCCATTTTATTTTTTATTTTGAAACAAAATCTTGCTAAATTGTCAAGGCTGGCCTCAAACCTTCAATCCTCCTGTCTCATTCTCCCAAGTATTGCAATTACAGGCATGTGCCACCACACCCAGCTATGAGGAAAATATCTAAATTAGGATTTGGTGTGAACTTAAATGATAAAAAGTTTAAATATTTGAGGAGGGAAAATGGTAAAATGTGTCTGTAGTCCAAGACTAGTTATGGAAGCTAAGGGTAATGAAGCAGGCTTACCAAGAATAGTTCTACAGATTCTGCACTGCACAGTTTTAATGAGCACCATTTATATCATAGACATTATAAACTTTATTAATAGTTTTACACAAATGAAAGCATTTATAAGTTCTTAAATGAGGAATATCTTATTCCTATTTGACGTTTGTCTTTTACTTTCCACCTTGTGGTAGTTAGACCAGCTCCAAAATTCAGATACCAGAAGACAACAACAGGAAACACTTCCCCCTTTAAATACACTTTCTACAGTCATGGTAATGATCATCTCTCATCAGAATTTGGACAAATAAGCATAGCTAGTTACAAAAGAGACTGAAAATGTGCTCCCTGTTCTGGGATATCATATCTTTAGCTAAAGATCTGGGTTTTCCCGGTTTGTATCAAAATTCTGAACTAAGGTAGCTAAACCTCTCTCCCAAAAACTTAAACCATGGAGAAATATATAGAGATTTATAGTAGATTATTATTATTATTATTATTATTATTATTATTATTATTATTATTGGTACTGGGGATTCAAGCGTGCATCACTCCACCCAGCAGTAATCATTTTTATTTTTTTTATTTTTTTTTATTTTTTTTTATTGTAATAATTCATGCTTTGTATATATACATTTTTGTTAGGTACAAATTGATATAGACAAATGTGCACACATTTCTCATCTGACCCTTTCCCCAATTCCCACCCCGCTCCCTCGCCCTCCCTCCCTCTCAAGTTCAGTTCAGTGAGTGATCTTGATATAATTGTGTAAGTACATCATGTGCCTTAGGGTGCTCTCCCCCCCACCCATCCAATCCCTTCAGTTAAAACAACTTCTTTGCTTATCGAGGATCTCTCCTTTTCATCTGGAGACCCTCTTATGCCCCATCTTCTCCCTAGCATCCGCATATTAGGGAGAACATATGCTTCTTTACTCTTTGTGACTGGCTAATCTCACTTAACATAATGTTTTCCAGTTGCATCCACTTCCCTGCAAAGTACATG
>PVLC010012554.1:0-13503 GCA_004027655.1 Graphiurus murinus
TCAAAATAAAGAATAAAAAAATGGGGTTGGGGGTGTAGCTCGGAGGTAGAATGCCCCTGAGTTCAATCCCCAGTACCACAAAAAAAAAAAAAAAAAAATTAAAAAAAATAAAAAGTGCCTACTAAGTCGGGCGTGGTGGCGCACGCTTGTAATCCCAGAATTAGGGAGGCTGAGACCGGAGGATCCGGGTTCGAGGCCAGCCTCAGCTACTCAGTGAGGCCCTCCGCAACTTAGTGAGACCCTGTTTGAAAATAAAGAATAAAAAATAGGGCTGGGGGTGTAGCTCAGAGGTAGAATGCCCCTGAGTTCAATCCCCAGTATCACAATAAATAAATAAATAAATAAATAAATAGGACTGGGGGAGTAGTTTAAAAGTAGAATTCTCCTGGGTTCAATCCCCAGTACCTAAATATGCATTTTTCATTTTTCTCCTTTCTTTCTCCCTTCCTTTCTTTCTCTCTCTCTCTCTCTCTTTTTTTTTTTTTTTTTGCGGTACTGGGGATTGAACCCAGGAGCATTCTACCTCCGAGCTACATCCCCAGCCCTATTTTGTATTCTTTTATTTGAAACAGGGTCTCACTAAGTTGCGGAGGGCCTCACTAAGTTGCAGAGGGCCTCACTAAGTAGCTGAGGCTGGCTGTGAACCTGCAATCCTCCTGCCTCAGCCTCCCAAGTACTGGAATTACAAGTGTGCACCACCATGCCCGGCTACTGAACATGCATTTTTCAGATGAGGAAATGGAGGGGTTTACAGGAAGGTTCCTGCCTACAGCTCCCACCTAATCAGTGGCAGAGCAGGGTTGAAACCTGGGTATCTGGGGCAGAGGCCAATCTCTAGCCTCCCTGCCCAATCTCTCTCTGCTGCATGGGGGTCTCTGTCACCGAGTTTGTGACGTGGGGGCTGAGTTAGCGATGCTGATGCTGAGGCTCCTGTGTCACCCTTCTGACCTTGGAGAAGAGCGAGCCACCACTGGCCTCACATCCGCCGTCTCCAGCCTGGCTGGCCTCAGCCCTGCTCCTAGCCGGCCGCTGGCTGTCAGGCAGGCTGAGGGCCCTAAGCACACTCCTCACCGCCCCTTGTGCTTCTGCCCATACAGAGGCAGCAGCTTGGGCGGGGCGCTCTGCCCGCCCAGCCTCAGTTACCCATCTGCAGAGTGGGCGCAGCCCGGCTGGTAGGGAGGGTTGGTGACCACCCCTTTTCCCCAGCTGCACTTAGTGAGTTATTTTTATTTTTGTGATGATGATGATAATGATGATGACTGGTACTGGGGGCACAGGGGTTCTTTGTCACCCAGCTACATTCCAGCCCCTTTTATTTTTTATTTATTTAGTGTGTGTGTGTGTGTGTAGTACTGGGGATGGAACCCAGGGGCATTCTACCTCTGAGCCACACCCCAAGCCCTATTTTATTCTTTTATTTTGAAACAGGGTCTCACTAAGTTGTGGAGGGCCTCACTAAGTAGCTGAGGCTGGCTTCGAACCTGTGATCCTTCTGTCTCAGCCTCCCAAGTACTGGGATTACAAGCGTGCGCCACTATACCCAGTTTATTTTTTATTTTGAGACAGGGTCTAAGTTGCCCCGGCTGGCCTCAAACTTGCAACCCCAGTGATTTAATTATTTTATTTTTTTATGGTATTGGAATTGAACCCAGGGGCATTCTATCTCTGAGCTACACTCCAGCCCTATTTTATTTTGAAACAGGGTCTCACTAAGTTGAGGAGAACCTTGCTAAGTTACTGAGGCTGGCTGCAAACCTGCAATCCTCCTGTTTCAGCCTCCCAAGTGTGTGCCACCATGCCTGGATTTATGGTTTATTTCTTTGTAAATGGTTCACACTGGTGGTTTGAAGTTATAACTTCTTTTTTTTTACGGTACTGGGGATTGAACTCAGGGGCATTCTACCTCTGAGCTATACCCCCAGCCCTATTTTTTATTCTTTTTTTTTTTTTTTTTTTTTTTTTTTTTTTTTTTTTTTTTGCAGTACTGGGGATTGAACTCAGGGGCGTTCTACCTCCGAGCTATACCCCCAGCCCTATTTTTTATTCTTTATTTTGAAACCGAGTCTCACTAAGTTGCGGAGTGCCTCACTAGGTAGCTGAGGCTGCCCACGAACCCGGATCCTCAGGTCTCAGCCTCCCAAATGCTGGGATTACAAGTGTGCACCACCACTCCCGGCTTGAAGGCATGACTTCTATTCAAGGTTTCTCTCTCTCTCTCTCTCTCTTTCACATACACACACACATCACACAGATACACACACACACACACCCCTAAAATTCCACTTTCCAGCTGCTGAACCTCCTGGAAGATATTGCTATTTGCAAGGTCAGGAGGAAGGACCTATTTAGGACATCTCATCATCTGGAGTCAACTCAATTTTTTTTTGTGTGTGTGGTACTGGGGACTAAACCCAGGGGACTTCTACCTCCAAGCTATGTTCCCAGCCCTATTTTTTATTCCTTATTTTGAATCAGAGTCTCACTAAGTTTCGAAGAGCTTCATTAAGTAGCTGAGGCTGGCTGCGAACCCGGATCCTCCAGTCTCAGCCTCCCAAATGTTGGGATTACAAGCGTGTGCCACCACGCCTGGCAAGTCAACTCAATTTAATGAAAACAATAAGGAGGGAAAAGGCTAAGATGTTCGCCCGGCTCTGCACGGTTCCCATGCTCCTAGCATTCTCTGTGCGGTGAGGTGGGGACCTTCATACCCTGCTAGCAAGTGGGGTGCTGCAGCACACAGGTGAAGAGACCCGCCTGGGCCCCTGGGGCTGTGGCCATAGAGCACCTGTGGGCCCAGGGAGTCTGGCTCCGAAGCCCGAGGCTTCCCAGCCAGCCCTGTGGGAGTGAGCTGCCTGTCCTGTGGAGGAGTTCAAGTGGACTCAGGCTGGGTAGACGTGCTGCATGTGGAACTCACCTTTGTCACCCAGTTAAATGTGTTGACTGCCTACTCCACACCAGGCTGCACCTCGGTAAAGAGGTGCCAGAGAAGTCGGCGTGGTGTCGCGCTCTAGTCATCCCAGTACTTGGGAGGCTGAGACAGGAGAATCGCAGGTTTGAAGTGAGGCTCTCAGCAACTTAGCCAGACCCTGGTTCCGAATAAAAAATGAAATAGGTCTGGGGGTGTAGCCTGGATACAGAAGGCCCCTGGGTTCCATCCCCAGCGACACACACACCGATTTTCTCCACACTGCCGCCGTCACTCGGGTGCCTCCCGGGGTGGCCTGCAAACTCACTGAGAACAGGGGTCCAAGGCCCACAACCTCTGGGCGACTTGTCAGTCTGATGCAGGAGCCGCGCGCGCACGAGGGGCCCTCCAGGACGCGCAGGAACCGTCCGGCTCAGTCCCACGGCGGCCCAGCCACCGAGAGAGCAAGTCTTGCAACCCGAGTCGGCTCCCACGAGCGCCTGGCCCTCTCCCGCACCGCGACGCCCATTTTCCAGGTGAGGAGACTGAGTCCCTGCCCGCCCCCCCCCCCCGCCCCGGCCGCGCCCCCGCCCGAGCCGCCTCCCCCGCCCTCGCCCGCGGGCCGGCCTGGGCGGCGTGGGCGTGGTGCGGGCGGCGTGGAACCTGAGCCGGGGGAGGGCCGCGCGCCCGCCGGGATTCAGGAAGCGCCGCGCTCCCGGCGCCGGCGCCCAGCGGTCCCGGAGGTGAGTGCGTCGGGCCGGGAGGGCGGCCCAGCCGAGGTCCCCCGCGCCCCTGGGGTCGGCGGCGGGGCTCACCTGCTCCCGAGGGGCCCGCGCTCCGACCCGCGGGAGGCGGGAGGCGCGGTGCGGCGGATGCCCCGGGCCGGGCATCCCCTCCGGGCTCGGCGGTACCACCTGCGAGCCGACTCCGCGCGGGCGCTGGGGTCGCAGACTGGTCCCCAAGCCCAAGCCAGGAGGATCCCGCTCTGGGGGGCGTGGAAGAGGATGGGGGTGCTGAGGTTTGGCCTCTGAGCGAGTTAGAGGAAAGTAGCGCGGAGCTTCCAAAGGCCGCTTCTTGGTTACTGAGTCCCGGAAAGATGGCTCGGCCCCCAGGGGCCGGGGAAATCTTTCACGTCCAGCTCCTCCGGAGCCGGAGCCACGGTCCAGTGTACCTGTCCTTGAGGACAGGGAGAGAGACCTCCCATTGCCGCCTAGAAATACCAAGCTTGCTCCCGAATCCCCGAGGCCTGGCCCCAGCCCCAGCCTTCCCCAGTTGGCAGCGGAGGAGACTGAGGCTCAGCTTGGCAGTGTAGACAACCGGATTTAAACCCAGGGTTTGTCTGGATCCAAGTTCTTCCCCAGCATACCGGGTGGCCTGTCCCCAGCCCGCTCTGCACACCAGGCCTGGCTCCCAGGCCAAGCGCCCAGGAAGTGGGAGGAGGAGCTGGGCTTTGCCGTGGCTCTGACTCTCCTCTAAAGCAAGAGCCTGGCTGGGAGAGGGGGCGCGAACCCCTGAAATTCTAAGCAGAGATCACAGGTGAGCTTTGTTCTCGGACTCTCAGCACCCTGGGGAGTTAGGTGTCGCAGCTTTGGCTGGTGGCCAGGGCTGGGGTAACTCAGGCCTGCGTGCCAGGGCGGGGAGGAGGTGGTCCTTCTGTGTCCAGGGAGCCTGCAGTGGAGCCCCCATCATTGCCAGGTTAAGAGCCAGGCCCATGTGAGCCCGGGGCGTGCTCTGCGTGTGACCTTGGATTGGTCCCTTAGCCGTGCCCGCTCCGTTCTCAGTGCCGGGCAGCAGGAGGAGACCCCGGGCTGGCTCGAGGACAGGCGCCCTGTGAGGAGCCTGGCCACAATGGTCAGCGCTGGCGTTCCTATCGCCACATGTTCATAGTGGAAAAGGGAGAGAAAAGGCAGCCCGCCATTTCTGATCCTGTCACTAGCTGGAGACCCTTTCTTCTTACCTTTTTTGGTGAACCTCAGGGAGAAGGGGCCTTCAGACTCAAATGGCAAATGTCCAGTTCACCTTGTGAACCGGGTGAGTTGTTTGTAAAGGGGCTTTACTAGAGAATGAATGGCCCCGGGGAGGAAAGGGGGGTCCCCAGATGCATGCTTCCAGTGAGCTCCTGCAAACATGCCTGGAGTTCCCGAGGAAACCCAGACCCCTCACCTCTGGGGAGGGGGTTGCAGAGGCTCTTCCTGCCCCCTCTGGTGCCAGCCTGGCCTCCGCCCTTTCCCTTCCTCCAGCAGCCCCTCCCTAAAAAGTCCTTGGGCCAGCTGAGCACTGAAGCGCTTGAGTGCTGAGACCCAGCCTCACTGTTGCCCCAGTGGTGCAACAGAAGAAGGGGTGCCCCTCCCTAAGCCCAGGATTGCCCCAGCTGCAGCCGCAGCTTCCCCCTGACTTGTGGGGTAGGTGCTTGGTAAATGTACGCAGTTGGATGGATGAAGCTAGACGCCAAAGTGGCAGGAGAGAGGGCAGACCCAGGCGGGACCCAGGAGCGTTTGGTCAAGGTGGCGACTGAGCTGCACCTTGAAGAATAAGTGCAGAATCAGAGGAAAGGGCATTCGGTGGAGGAAACGCCCCTAGCAGAGACACAGCTTTTACCTGTTAGCTGGTGGGAAAGCCTGGAGCCCGCAGGGCGGAGTCTGTCTCCTCGCCTGTCCAGATGGGCAGCGGGGCACAGACCTGGCTGCGCTCACAGGCCCGGCACAGAGTAGGTCCTCTGCAAACGCCAGTGCATGACTGACTGAGCAGGTACCTTGTTGAGTCTGTGGTGCGGGGGATGGGCCCCCAGGCTTCCTGCGTGCTAGGCCTGTGCTCTACGCTGAGCTACACCCGCAAGCCCCGAGCTTTTGAGAGGCCCGAGTCCTCTGAGCTCCTTGTGACCCTAGGCAGGTGTGTCCACGTGACTTGGACATCTTTACCCCTCATAGGCTCCTGACCCTGCTTTCTGCCTCAGTTTCCTCCACTTGACTCTGGGGAAGACACTCCAATCCCTTCTCCAAATTATAAGGATCCAGGGAACAGCTCTTTTTTGTCTCAGTCAGGGTCTAGGGAGGCAAGAGGACATTTATTTCCTGCCAGAGGGCCCTTTAGAATGCTCCGCATCACCGATTTGGAGCAAAATTCAATCCTGTTAAAGATTAATTCAGATCTCTTGAGATACTTATGGTCCCTGGCCGCTGCTTGAACTGTAGGTGCAAAGTTCTGTCCGGCCTTAGCTAAATCTAGGTTACACCAGCAGTTATGATGGTAGCAAGAATTTATTGAGCGCTTACTGTATGCTGGGCACTGAGCCAAGCACTCTCCATATGTTTGAATACAAAACTATTATTGTACCCATTTTCAGAGCTTGGGACTGAGGCCTGTGGGGTGAAGTGGGTCGCCCAGGTCTCAGCTGGGAAGGGCAGAGCTGACTCTGAATCCCACTGATCTGATTCGCAAGTCCATGCCCTTTACCTCCAAGGCGGCCTGTCCCATTTGTCTGAACCCTCTGTGGGTCGTCCGGAGTTGAGGGGGAGACGCTCTGCAGATAGAGGTAAGAACATGAACTGCTCAGAGAAGCCTGGTAAACTCAGGGCTGGGAGGACCCGCCCGGCCTGTCGGAGCCTCAGTTGCCTCCTCTGTCAAAGGAGCGCTCAGTTCCCACTTTGCATGGACAGTGCAAGGCCCATGATCCCGCACCCCAGCCAGCTCGTCTGGCCTCCCAGTCTGCTCCAGGGCGTGCTTCCCGGCATCCCCCAAGATCCCCTCCGTGCCAGGTAGCGCGGGGGCAAAGCTAGACTTGCATTTGCACAAAGGATGACGCCTCTTCAGACATGAAGTCTGCACGCAGTAGGCAGAGTGCCAGGAGCTGCCGACATTTCCTACTTTACTGTTTAATGCTTGAAACCCAGGGCCAGAGCCCAGCTGCCCGGGGGGGGCCGTGCCTCTTGTGGCCGGGTCCCACCTCTGCACCGTGGGGCTGCAGTGCGCCTGCCTTGCTGGGTGGTTCCAGACAGTCTCCAGCCAGATATCTGACACCGACTTTTTTTTTCTTTTTTTTGGTGGCACAAGAGATTGAACCCTGGGGCATTCTACCTTTCAGCTGCATCCCCATCCCTTTGTTATTTTTTGTTTTGAAGCAGGGTCTCTCTAGGTTGCTGAGAGTCTTGCCAAGTTGCTGAGGCTGGTCTTGAACCTGCTCTCCTTCTATCTGAGCCTCCCAAGTATTGAGATTATAGGTGTGCGCCACCACACTTGGCGGGACATTGGCTCTCTGGTTTATAAGCAGCATCTGTCACCTGGTCTTGTGCTACCATAGCCCCACCACACTGGAGGTGACCGGGGCGGGGCCAAGACTCACTTGAGAGCCGAGGAACTAAGTCTCAGGGAAATAGTTACCTGGGACCCTTGGCCCATGGCAAAACTACCTGGGAGCCAGGGCCCAGTGACTTTGGTCCCCTTGGTCCTAAGAAGCCAGTGATGAACTTGGCTTCCTGTCTAGGGAGCCACCTTGGACTGACCGCTCTCGGAGTCTGACCCGCCTTGGTTCACCTCCCAGCTCTGCCACTCACTGCTGTGTGATGCCAGGAAGTCCCTTAACTTCTCTGTTCATGGGTCTGCCACGTGAGGTTGCTGGAGGTCCTGCCTGGCCTGGGCTCCTCCTACCTTGGGCGCCCTTGGGTCCCTGGAGCCAGCCACAGGGCACTTGGGTCCCATGAGCTGGTCAGGCAGAAATGAGGAAGAGAGATGGGCCTTGCTCTCACTGTGACTCCAACTTCCTTCTTGCCCCTGTGCCTCTTCCTGACCGCCAGCTTGCCCTCCGCCCCCGCCCTGGCCGCTCCTGGCTGTGTGACCCCAAGGATGTCATGTGTCCCCATCGGTAAGGGAGGGTCCCGGGACTGCGCCAGGCACACAGGCCTGCTGTAGATGAGGTCAGGGTTGGAAAGGCCCCAGAAAGCGGCAGGGCGCGGGGCGCAGGCAGGCGGGCGTGAGCTCAGCGGAGCGCTGGGTTTTCTTTGGGTGGTGCTGGCCGCCCTCCTACCCTGCACAAAGGGCCCCTCAGTCTCCGCTGCCTGTTTTTCCCCAGTGATGGAGCAGCCTGGGTTCCACCCAGTTGACCAGGGGAGCTGACCACCTTCTGGGAGAGCTCGTGTGTGTGTGTGTGTGTGTGTGTGTGTGTGAGAGAGAGAGAGAGAGCTCGTGTGTGTGTGTGTGTGTGTGTGAGAGAGAGAGAGAGAGAGAGAGAGAGAGAGAGAGAGAGAGAGAGTAAGGAGGCCCCACGGGTGAGGCTGGCACAGTAGGACAGGGCTGGTTCACTCCTGTCTCCCCTCCGCACAGAGCAGGGGCTCAGGAATACTTGCACATAGGGCAGAGGGAGGGAGGGACCAGACAGGCCGATCAGCGAGGCGGGGGCGTCAGAAGCAGACCCCTCTCCGATATGGGCTCTGGCTCGATGAGTGTCCTGACCGTGCTGAGCCTCAGTTTTCACATCTGCAAAATAGGCTCAGGAGAGCGGCTGCCCTCAGGGCGTGGGAGCTCACCGGTTAGAGAAGCCTGCATGTACCAGGTGCTCAGCAAACACCTGCTCCAGGAGGGCGGGGGATTGCGTAGACACTCAGCTTTAGAGACTGTCTGCCCTGGGGAGAAAAACTAAGCTGCTCATTGCCTCCTTTCGGGTGTTCATTCATTCCTCATTCATTCATTCACGGATCTTGCGCAGCCGCTAAGGGCCAGGTCCCATTCTGGGCCCTGAGGACTGCGCGGGGCCCTGGGCAGAAGAGCCCCCGCCCTCTTGCGGCTTTCCTCTGAGTGAATCATTCTATTTGCTACTTTATTTTAATTTTTTGTGTGTGTGATACTGGGGATTGAACCCAGGGGCATTCTACCTCTGAGCTATACCCCAGCCCTTTTTATTTTTTGTTTTGAAGCAGGGTCTCTCAAGTGCTGGGATCACAGGTGTGTGCCACTGTGCCTGGCTATATGCGACTCTATGAGGGTCTGATCCCTACTGTGACCAAGAAACTGGTGCTAGGTTAGCAGCCAGTGCTAATCTAAAGAAATGAGGAAATCTGGTCCACCTGGGGTCACAAAGGTTTCAGCCCCAGGCTCGTCTGTCTGCATCCCCCGGCTCTGCACCTGACTTCCCGGGAAGGGATGGTGCTGGGAGGCGGCCTTGGGGAGCTTCTGGGGATTGAACTCAGGGGCATTCTACCTCCAAGCTATGCTACACCCCCAGTCCTGTTTTTTATTTTTATTTTGAAACAGGTCTCACTAAGTTGCAGAGGGCCTCACTAAGTAGCTGAGGTTGGCCTCGAACCTGGATCCTCCAGTTTCAGCCTCCCAAGTACTGAGATTACAAGCATGCGCCACCACGCCCGGCTCCCTTGGGGAGCTTTGTGGGTCCGTCGGGATGAACTCAAATGGATTTAAGCTGACAGTTGAGATTCCAGCCACTCTCCCTTCTGTCCAGGGTGACCTCAGCTGGGTATCTGGGTTCTCTGAGCCTCGCTTTGCTCATCTGTGAAATGGGGTCAGGCAATCCTGCCTCCATCAGGTGAGGGATAGACATCAAAGTACTCGGCAGTACAGTAGGTATGGGGCAAGTGTCAGCCCCTGCCTTCCTTCTCCGTTTATTCCTCTGGGAACGGAGACAGTGGTACTTAACTGCTGGAGTTAGCGTTTGGAATCAAACAATGTGTGTGTGAAATTCACCAGCGAGTGTGGGCACTGCTGATGTGGGACTTCAGGGCTTAGCCTGGGCCACAGTTCTGAGCAGTTAACTCCAGACGGCTGCCTCCTGTTGGCACAGGTGGGTGGCGAGGCTGGCTGGGGCAGAGGGAGGGTGCCAGCCGGTTTTCCGCTGCCCCAGGCTCCCTCCCCAGCACCTGCCCCCCTTCACCAGCCTCGGCATTTCGTCGGTGGGGATGGGGATGCAGGTGAGGGGTGGGTGGGCGTCCTGTCCTGCTTGGGCCTCAGTCTCCCACGCTGGGAACTGAGCATCCCTGCCAGGTCAAGAGGTGGGAAAAGCCTTTCCACGGGGCAAGGTCCCTGCAGGGTCAGGGCCGCCTGCTCTGTCCTGGCCCCCGGGGCCTCCTCTCGCCTCCTGTAAACGAGGGAAGGTTAAGGTCAATAGCCACTTCGGAACCCTGCCATTTAGTCCTCTCAGCAGCCCTTTGGGGGTGGAAGCTGTATTCTACTTTAACTGATTAATTAGTTAATTATGATACTGGGGATTGAATCCAGGGGCATTCTACCTCCTAGCTACACCCCCAACCCTATTTTGTTTTTTATTTTGAAATAGGGTCTCGCTAAGTTGCTGAGGCTTGTCTCGAACCTACGATTCTCTGTCTCAGCCTCCCAAGTGCTGGGACTACAGGTGTGTGCCATCACACCTAGCTTGTTATGTTATTATTTATTTATTTATTTATTTTTTGCGGTACTGGGGATTGAACTCAGGGGCATTCTACCTCCGAGCTATACCCCCAGCCCTATTTTTTATTCTTTATTTTGAAACTGAGTCTCACTAAGTTGCGGAGTGCCACACTAGGTATCTGAGGTTCGCTGCAAACCTGGATCCTCCTTGTCTCAGCCTCCCGAATGCTGGGATTACAAGCGTGCGCCACCACACCCGGCTCTTGTTATGTTATTTTTAAATTTAAAGCATGAATGTACAGTACAGCAGATAATTACGGAACATAGGTTAATCCTCCCTGGTGGAAATAATTATTGTCCCTATTTTACAAAGGAGGAGACTGAGGCCCGGAGAGAAAGTAACTTGCTTAAGGTGATAGTCAGCCAGTGGCGGGTGGGGAGCATAACGCAGATCGGGCAGTGTGCTGAGGCTGCAGATCCTCCCGGGCCTCTGGGGCTGGAGTCACCCTCCGAGGGGCTGGGCCAGGGAGGAGGAGGAGGCCCTCAGGTTCCAAGCTCTCCCTCTGCCCAGGCTGAGGCTGAGGAGCTCCGTATTCTGGGCAGTGCAGTCCGGAGGTGGGGATCTCAAGAGGAGAACCCAGGGCTTCCTGTGGTGGGACGTCACGTCCTCAGGCCCAACTGTGCCCGAGCCTGTGCTGGATCCACCTCCACGTGTGTTTAATCCTCATGCCTCCCGAGATGCGAGGAGGAACTCAGGTTCCAGGAGGGTCTGTAAGTCAGGAAGAGTTATTTAGACGTGGCCTGGTGTGGTGTCGTGCGCCTGTAATTCCAGTACTCGAGAGGCTGAGACAGGAGGATTGCAGGTAGGATAGCCTCAGCAATTTAGGAAGACCCTCAACAGCTTAGTGAGTGAGGCCCTGTTTCAGAATAAAAAATGAAAAGGGCTAGAGGCATAGTTTTGAGGTAGCATGCCCCTGGTTCAATCCCCAGTACCAAAACAAAACAAAAAAAGAGTTATTTTGATATAGCTGAGTATGGTGGTACACACCTGTAATCCCCATACTTGGGAGACTGAGATAGGAGGATCGCAGGTTCAAGGCCAGGCTCAGCAACTTAGTGAGGCCCTGTTTGCCCTGTTTTAAAATAAAAAATAAAAAGGACTGGGGGTGTAGTTTGGAGGTAGAACGCCCCTGGATTCAATTCCCAAAACAAAACAAAAAAGAGTTATTTAGACATAATCATATATCACACAGCTCTACCTTTAAAATATACAGAGCAGTGTTCTCTCTCTCTCTCTCTCTCTCTCTCTCTCTCTCTCTCTCTCTCCCTTCTTCTCTCCCTCCCTCTCTCTTTCTTTCTCTTTTTTTCAGACTCGAACCGAGGAGTGCTACCCCTACTCAGCCTTTTCATTTTTATTTTGAGACAGGGTCTGGCTAAGTTGCTCAGGCGGGCCTTGGACTCGACATCCTCCTGCCTCATCCTCCCAAGTCCCTGGGATTACAGGCCCCCACATCCAGCCCTGTCAGTGGTTCTTTAATGTATTCAGTCCCACAGACATGGCTACTAACCCCAGAACATTTCATCTCCCAGGAGCAGTCCCCCCGCCCCGCCCCTGCCCCTGGCAACAACTCACGTGTTCTGTCTCTAGGATTTGCCTGCTCTGGGCATTTCGTATAAACAGGAGCCTCCACTCTGTGGCCTTTTGTGCCTGCACAGGGCCCACTCTTAACCGTTAAGCCCCAGGACTGGGGACTCCTGGAAGTGTCCTGGTCCCCATAAAAGACCAGAGGATGTATGCGTGTGCGCTTTCAGGGTCTGCAGCATGACCCGGTGACTGCGGTGACCACTGTCTCGCCTTCCACAGGGCCCCGTGTTGAGTCACCCCAGCTCGCCCCGCCTGGGTGGTGCAAGTGTGGACGGGGACGCGCTCCTGGGTGGGGGGACCCGGCAGGACACTGGGGCTCTGTCCTCCCTGGACAGGCAGCCAGTGTTCGCAAACAGGAAGCGGGCGGGCTGAGGCCTGGCAGGTAAACACAGGCGGGAAGGTGCTGGTGTAGCTGGCGTGGCGCGATGCTCCCCGCTGGCTCCTGCCAGAGTTGTGGCTGCCTGGCAGGCAGCAGGGTTTGCCCAGCCAAGGAGCCCGGCTCCCAGCCGGCTGCCACTCGGGGCTGCCAGGGCCACTCCCGGCTCAGTGCCGCCGCGGCCTTCCTGGCGGTCATCTTCCTTGGTCCTTGTTCTCTTTGCCCATCTGTCCCCCACTGATACAACCCCATACCCGCACGGTGATGCTCTGGGCTGTCCTCCACCGAGCCGGGTTAACTCAGCGCACCTCACCTGACCCTCAGGACGCCCGCCAGGGGAGGGCACCTCGGGTAGGAAGTCACAGGAGGGCCAGGTGACCATCTTAGCGCCACTCAGCCGGTGAACCGGCCATCTTTCCCCAAGGACCCCCCCCCCCCCCCCCCCCCCCCCCCCCCCCCCCCCCCCCCCCCCCCCCCCCCCCCCCCCCCCCCCCCACACACACACACACGACGCCCGATGCACCCTGCTTCCTCCAGCGCCTCCCCGAGTTCCCTCCTCCTTGTGCAGTGTCCTCCGGAGGCACCGGTCCTGGGGCCTATGGGTTCCAGTCCCCCGCCCCTCTCGGGAGCCATGCCGTGCTGAGCGAGTGCTCTGGCCTCTCCAAGCCTCAGCTTCCTCTCCTGGAAGGCCTTCCTCTCCTGGAAGGCGGAGGCAGGAAGGAAACAGCCAGTACTCTCTGCGTAACCAGCCAGCCTCCGGGTCCCTGTCTTCCCGTCCCTTTCCTGCCCTCGCCGCCTGCTCCGAGACTAGGTTGGACTGGTAGGCGCTCACAGTCCTGGGGATCTGAGCTTATCTCGGGAATGAGGGCCCCAGAAATGCTGCTGGGGCTCCTTCCCCAGGCTGGCCCCTCCTGCCCGCCCCCCCTTCCCATCTCATCTCCCGCCGCAGCCGGGCCTCCCTCCACTCTCTGTCCTCTCTTCTCCTCTGCCTTCATCCCACTCCTGTGTTGAGTGAGTCTCGTCCCCGACCCCTGCTCTTCCCAGCCTGTCCCCATCCCCGTCAGGGGCAGTGCTGGTATCACAGTCTCGTGAAACAAATTTCCAATGTTCCCCATTCTGGCTCCCCAAGATGTTTAATGCTGGAAATACAGCAGGTGCCAAATAGTCCTGCCTCGGAGGACTGAAACTCCAGCGGTGAAGGAGGAAGACGAGTAAGAGAATAAAATA